>ML822160.1:6239-53384 GCA_009831015.1 Picea engelmannii | reverse complement strand
AGAGAGAGAGAGAGAGAGAGAGAGAGAGAGAGAGAGAGAGAGAGAGAGAGAGAGAGAGACCTAGTTTTAGTATCATCTCATCTTGTACATTTGTTCTATTGTAAAAGAAGGTTTCCCCATAGAAGAGGCTTTAGATTCATTCTTCTCTCTTTATCAAGGCATGGAGTTACTTATCTCTCTCTTTTAATGTTATTTTTGTTTTTCAACACATACTATTTGGTATCAGAGCATACGACCCTAGGGTTTTTCTCCTTCAAATGAATCATCTTGGAATTTTCTCTATAATATTATTTCAATGAAGTTTCAGACTATGAAATTTTTAGGATCTCGGGCACACATAGCTAGGCACTTTGGTAAAAATTTCAAGTTTTTGACCGCTACACTTTCTGAGATATATCCTATGGAATTTATATTTTTTACTAGTCTTGAAATTAATCTCAAACGAGTAATCTTTAAATTTTCACTATAAAATTTTTTAGTGAAGTTCCAGAATAAGAATATTTTAGGAGTTTGAATAAACGTATCAAAGTACCTATGGTATAAATTCTAATTTTTGATCCACTACAATTTTGAAAATATAGCCTATAGAAATTAGAGTTTTGGCTAGTCCTAAAACTAGTCTCAAATAGGTGTTCTTGGTAGAACTATCATATCTGAAGCTAGTAAACTCTAAATTGAGAGACACTAGTTCCTTTGGAAATAAGATAGACCATTGTATTTTAGGTAAACAAATTAGTAGCAAATATAAAATATTGGACATGTGGAATTTTGTACAAGTTCGCTCTTTGGAAAGGGACAATAATAAGCAAGTTTTGGGAAAGTCATCATAACTTTCACTTGGCACGTCAAATTTTGGTCTAACCTATGGTATTGTAAAGAAGAAATATCATAGTACTACAAGAAAAAAAATTAGAGTTAAAAGGGATGAAATTTCATAGACACATTGGTAAAAAGGTCGGTGTTAAGAACCAAATATCAATATAGCATAGAAAAACCTCAGAATAAGTACTCAACGCCTTAAAAAAGAGAGAATTCTGGGTAATAAGCCTCTTCGAGGGGGAAACCTCCTTATACCCCACATAAATGTCCAAATACAAGATGATTCCAAATGAAAATGTCTCCTTGGTATATATAGGAAACTAGGAGGTACAATTACAACTAATGGACTCAAGCCGACATACCCCAATTAAGGGGTAATGAGCCACTATTTATGGCTTAACATGCCCCTCCCCTTGAGACAAGTGTTGTCCACAACGCTTGAGTAACTCTGGATGCTTTTGTATAAAATACTCATCTTCTCAAGTGGAATCTTCAGTCGGTAGTTTCCTCCATTTAACGAGATACTCTGAAATGGATCTATTCCTCAGCTGGTGAATTCTTGTGTCAGTGATGGCTTCAAGCTCCAATATAATTTTTCCTTCCTCGTCAAATTATGGAAATATAGTTTGAACTGAGATCTTTTCACTTATAATCTTCTTTAAGCATGAAACGTGGAAAACTGGGTGTACTCGTGGAGATGCAGGAAACTCCAATTTGTATGCCATAGTACCAATATTTTGCAACACCTTATAAGTGCCATAGTACTTTGGTGATAATTTATTTTCCTTCTTGGCTTGCTTGGGGGAAATTTGTTTGTATGGTTGTAGTCTTAAAAACACCCAATCCCCTACTTCAAAACTTCTTTCACTACAATGTTGATATGCTTGTTGTTTCATGCGATTTTGTGCCATGTTTAGGTTGTCCTTTAAGATTCGGAGAACTTGTTGTTGATGCTCAATGTGATGTTCCACTGCTTGAACCTTATATTTTTATTTTAGAGAAGAAGTGATGGAAGGAGGGTGGTATCCATAAAGTACCATAAAAGGTGTCATTTTTGTTGCAGTATGAAAATAAGTGTTATACCACCATTCTGCCAAGGGTAACCATTTGAACCATTGTGTTTGTTTATAAGAGACAAAGCAATGAAGGTAGCCTTCCAATTTTTTTTTCACTATCTCCTTTTTTCCACCAAATTGAGGATGATAGGATAATCTATGAGCCAATTGAGAACCCAAACAAGAAAATAATTATGTCCAAAAATGTCCAGTGAAGATGGGATCTCTGTCACTTACAATAATCTTTGGGTTGCCATGTAGTTTTTGAACTGTCTCCATGAATGTGGTGGCAACTGTACTGGCTTTGAAGGGATGAGAGAGTGCACAAAAGTGTGCGTACTTGGTGAGTCTATCAACAATCACCATGATGACACTCTTTCCTTCATACTTTGGTAACCCTGTAATGAAATCCATGGAAATCTCCTCCTAGCGCTAACTAGGGATGGCTAATGGTTGTAAAATACCCCGGGTCTTAATTGTTTCCACCTTATTTTGTTGGCAAACCAAACATTCTGCGACAAACCTTTGAACATCAGTTTTAAGGCCATCCTAAAAAAAATCCTTCTTGACCCTATGGTAGGTTTTCAAAAATCTCGAGTGCCCTCCTACTGGAGAGGTGTGAAATTCCAATAGTACCTTTTGTTTGAGTTGGGAGTTATTACATAAATATAAGTGATCTTTGTACCATAGTGAATCATTTTTCCATGTAAATGTATCTGATTCACTAGAATCCTGTTGCAACCTTTGAATGAGAGTCCACACTTTTTTGTCATTCTTCCATTCATCCCTTGCTTCTATTACCCAATTGGGTTAGATGATCGAGATAGCACAGAGAAAGGCCTCAACATCTTCATCATTTCTTGAGAGTGCACCTGCCACAACATTTTTCTTCCCTTTTTTATAGACGATTTCAAAATCATAACCCAATATCTTGGTCACCCATTTTTGTTGTTCTTCTGAAGATAGTCTTTTTTCCAAGAAGTATTTAAGACTATCATGATATGTTTTGACCTTGAAGTGCCTACCTATTAGGTAAGGACGCCATCTCTTCAATGAATGTAGTGTTTCCATCATTTCCTTCTCATAAATGGGTTTGTGTAAGTCCTTTCCCTTGAGTGGTCAACTTTCAAAAGCCATGGAACTTCCTTCTTGCATTAGGACAACACCAGTTCCATTTCCCGAGGCATAACATTCCACAATAAAGGTTTTTGTGAAGTCTGAAGTGGTCAAGACAAGAGATTTTCACATCACCTCTTTAAGTTGTTCAAAATCTTTAGTTACCTCTGGAGTCCATGAAAATGCATCCTTCTTAGTTAGTGTCATTAAAGGTGCTTTTATTCTTCCATAGTGTCAAACAAACTTGCGGTAGTACCCTGTCAAACCCAAAAATCCTCTAAGATTCTTCAATGTTTTGGGAATCGACCAGTCCATCATGGCCTTAATCTTGTTAGGGTGTACCTTGACACCTTCATGAGATACAATATGACCCAAATAATCTACCTCCTTCACCCCAAAGAAAAATTTGGATGGTTTGGCATATAGTTTTTGCTCCTTTAGTAGTTGTAGCACCTTGTCAAGATGTCACACATGATCCTCCCAAGACTTGCTATAGATTAGTATATCATCAAAAAATACTAACACAAATTTTCGAAGGAAGGGCTTGAAAATGGAATTCATCAACCCTTGGAATGTGGAAGGTGCATTTTTAAGGCCAAAAGGTATGACCAAAATTTCATAATGGTTTTCATGAGTTCAGAATGTTGTTTTTGGGATATCTTCTTCCTTCATTCTAATATGATGATACCCTGAATGGAGATCCAACTTTGTGAAATAGATTGCTCCATGTAGTTCATCTAAAAATTCATCAATGACGGGAATGGGAAACTTATCTTTAATAGTGATCTTGTTGAGCTCTCTATAATTTGGACACATACGCCATGAACCATATTTCTTGAATACCATTACCACTAGTGCAAAGTAAGAACTTTGGCTAGGTCTAATAATGCCAACCTCTAACATTTTTTCAACCATGCGCTCAATTTCACTCTTATGGGCATAAGGGTATTTGTATGGCCTGATGTTAGGAGGAACACTCCCATGAATTAGGTGAATATCATGATCATGATTTCGAGTGGGTGGAAGACCTTTGGGAATATCTTCAAATACTTTGGAATGCTTATCAATGATCCCTTGGAGATCTAGGGGAATAAATGGCTTAGATGTTTGAAAATCTAGTGAGCATAGTTGTGCAATTACACCTTGATGCCCCTTTTTCAATAATTTTGTCATGCCATTGGAGGTTATCACCTTACTGAGTTTCCTTGTGATACCTCTTAACTTAATTTATTTTCCTTCTAATGAAAATTTCATGAAAATTTCTTGAAAATTAAAAGCCATTGTTCCTAATGATTGTAACCATTGGATTCCTAGTATGACATCAGCACCACCCATGGGTATAGAAATCATTGGACTATTCATTACATATTCCCCCATAGTAAGATTGATCTTATTGCATTTTCCTGAGCAATTGATAGTTCCTCCATCTGCAATCATTAATTGAAACTCTGGTGTTGGATATACAAAGCAATTAAGAGCTTTGGCTAATTTATAGTGAATGAAATTATGAGTACTACCAGAATCAATTAATATTATTACCTTTTTCTTTTTTATATATACTTCGATCTTGAGGATTTGAGGAGTGCTAATTCTATCCAATGCATTACACGATATCGTGGGAGTCAACTCTTCAGAAGAAATCATGTCTACATTTTCATCTTGAGATGGTTCTTGTTCTTGTTATTGTTCTTCTTCCTCTTCACAATCTATGTAGAATAATTTCTTCTCACCACACTTATGTCCCTTACTATACTTATTGTCACAATTAAAGCATAAACCTTTTTCTTTTCTTTCTTCCAATTGTTGAGGTGTCAACCTGGTAGGTTGAGGTGTTTTAGAAGAAGGAACATTATTCTCTCGATAGATGCTAGGAGTGGTCCTTCTAGTAGCCATAGCCATATTTTTACTTTCAACATTTCTTTCCACCCTAAATGCATTCTCCAATGATTTGGGTTCCCAAAGACGAACCTCATGTTGAATGTTATCACTTAAAGTTCCTATGAACACATCAATCAAGTGCTCCTCTAGAATATATGTTACCTTTATATTCAATCTTTGGAAGTTCTCAATGTGCTCTGTAACTGAACCCTTTTTCTTGAGATTTATCAATTGGCTAAAGAAGGTATTGCTCCTTGTATCCTCATAGTGTTCTATCATTTCTTCCGTGAAAATTGTCCAAGTGATGACTGATTTGTGAGGAAAAAGCCATCGATACCACACAAATAGATTGGGTTCTAAATATAAAGAATCAATATGTACCTTTTGTGTATGTGGTACATTATGTAGATCAAAGAATTTATCCATCTGAAGTATCGATGTGATTGGGTCATTTCCATCAAACTTCCTCATATCGATCTTAGGAAAGTGGTTGGACTTTAACCCAAAGTTATAGTTTCTCCATTCTTGATTCATCTTCCTTGAGTCCTCGTCATGAATTTCATGGGATACATTTTCACTTTCAGGTGTCCTCTCTATTAGGAAATTTCTCAATCCTTCCATGATCTACCCTTTTAAACCATCCATCTTAGTATGTATTGCCTCCAACTTAGCTTCTGTTGAATCCATCATCTCTTGTAGTTCATCTTTTGTTAATGTCTTCTTTTGTAAATCATTTATGTCCCAACGCATTTCTTCACCTTCATCAAGAGTCCAAGTAGGACTGTCTGGAGGCTTATTTGGTGTAGAAGTTCCCTTTTTTGGTGGAATGTTGGCCAAGTATCACTTTCAACCTTGATTTTGAGGTGGTTATACTAGACAATATTTCTTTTATTGTGTCTCCAAAATTTCATCCCTTTTGGGTATGAAATTTTATTTTTTGTAGTTCTTTGATATTTCTTCTCTGCAATGCCACATGTCTGATCAAAATTGGATGTGCCAAGTAGAATTTATGGTAACTTCCCCACAACTTGCTGATTTTTGGCCTTTCCATGAGATATCACTTGTATAGAATGCCCCACACAAAATAATTGGTATAAAATTATGAGACTTGTACCAGAAATACTAAAGACTGCTCACTATCCAATGCAACTAGTCTCACTCAAATTGGATACTCTAGGAAGAATTTATGATTGTTTAACCCGGAACACCTGCTTGAGACTAGTCAATAGGACTAGTCAAATACCCTATCTTCCACAGGGTGTATCTATAAATGTAAGATGACCCAAAATCTGAATTTTTTTATCACAGATAACTTAATAATTTATGTGAATATTCTCTGGATTTTAGGGTATGAAACATTACAAAAAAAAATTATAGCAAAAATTCTGTGATGACTCAATTCAAGATGATTCCAAAACCCTATCTTACACAGGTTGTATCTCCTAAATTATAAGTCCTCAAGAGATGAAATTTTAACCCAACGTACCTTGATCCATCTACTAAATATCCTTCACAGGGCTCCTTCTGAAACGTCGTAGAAAAACAGTTATAGTGAAAATTTCAAGGTGTCTCAGATGTAGTAGCGAAACCCTAAGATCTTGAGTTCTAATACCATATGTTAAGAACCAAATATAAATATAGCATAGAGAAACATCAATATAAGTACTCAATGCCTTGAAATAGAGAGAATTCAGGTAATAATCCTCTTCGAGGGGGAAACCTCCTTATACCCCACATAAATGTCCAAATAGAAAATGATTCCAAATGAAAATGTCTCCTTGGTATATATAGGAGACTAGGAGGTACAATTACAACTAATGGACTCAAGCCGACATAAATAAAATAACATTACTAATGTAATATACCCCAATTAAGGGGCAATGAGCCACTATTTAGGGCTTAACAATCGGTCATCAAGACAATATCCAAATTAGGGTTGTAAAGGTATGTAACTTTCAACTAGCATAACATTTGATTGGAATATTTTCTTTTTCTCATTCAAAATTGTGATAAAAAAAAAGAAAAGAGGAGTTTTATTATTTTTCCACATGGAAAAGGGTTATACAAAAAATTATACTCCTATTAAATGTCTAGATAGCTCAACCACGACTCATTAAGAAAGTGAAGAGATACATAACCAACCATCCAAATCAGAGAGCCAATTTAATGAATTGAGAGGCTGATCTCTAAGTTGTCATGGATATTTGACTGGAATAGTTCGTCACAATAGATCTTGTATTATACTAAAATCTTATAATATGAAGGGTTATTTTCTTATATCTCATATTTAATTATTACTATCTTAGTTCTTTAATTTATGAAATTAATAAAATCAAAATGAAAGAACAATAAAATAAACACACCATTGAAAACAAGATGTACCCTGGTAAATCCAATATGGGAGAAAACCCAGCTAAAAGGTGGGGCCTATTCTATGCTCTCTTTGAATATTAAGTTATGAAAATGTAAATAAAAATAAAGAGTGAATCATTATGGAGCTACCTATAATAATGTATCGCTTGAATAGTTGTTATAGAATATTCTACCTCCTATGTTATTCTCTCAAAGTACCACTCCTAGATGCTTTGCTCAACTATGGAACAAGTACAATGCTAAATAATGGAACTATTTCTCCTCTTGATGAACCAATATTTAACATAGCCCAATAGATATCCATAGTTAGGGTTTTTGCATCCTCAACCCTCAATTAGTGATAAGGTTTTAGACCTTCTACAATCTTCTTTAAAGTACACACATGGCTAGCCCCACTTGTGTGAGTATTGGGGGATAATGTGACATCCACTCATACCATGATGGTCAACAAGGTAGGTAAACTAGTGAGAGGAATAAATTCCACATATGAGCTCCAATTGAGGTGATTTTATCTCAGTTTGAAAGGCCTCAGTGTGTAGAATAGAATTGGCGATATGAGAGATATGATCATAATTTTTTTACCCAAAAATATGTTGTTTTATGCCTCAAAATTTCCCAAGAAGGTTCGATACCCCAAATCTCCAACCTAGAACCTACCACTAAAATGGTTCCTACAAGCCAATTCCTCCAATTTTTCCACCTAGAAAGGGATAAGATAGATGAAAAATTATATAATGACCCAATATGGATCATGCCTCCCCATTTTGGGAGGCCTTTGGTCCCAAAATATTTTAATGAATGAAGTGAGGAAATGTTTCTTGTAATTTTCAAGGTCTAAATTGTACTAAGTGAAAAAATGAAAATGCACACCCAACCTTCCCTATAGCTCTAAAAAGTGGGATGGTTTCATTCTTTGAAAAAATTTGGGGACATAACAACAATGTTACATAAGCATTTGTTGAGAGATTTAATGGGAATAAAGCTCAGATTGGAGATTTGACATTATTGGTATCTGAATCCTCCATTATCTGAAGCTTCCATTTCCAACGCTACTGGATTGGTACAAAGTGGTGAAAAATGGTATAAGATTCAGAGGATGAAGCAAGGTATTTGGACATAATTTCTCTAGGAGCCAAAAAAATATATCAATTGGGATAAGGGAGTGCCTCAAACAGTATTGAAGCTAAAATGGAGAACCATTTTGTTCATCATGCATAAATATTTCTCTTGTGAAGGAAGGTATGGCTTAGTTTTTCTCTATAATATCATACTATTGTTACATTTAAAAGATGGAAAAGAGATAAATTTACCTTTCTATTTGTGGAGTATTTTGAAGAAAATGGCACAGGGAATTCAAAGAAACCCTATAAATATAGAGAACAACTTATATCATCATGGTTTCATTAGAATTGTTATTGAAGAATACTTGAAGAAAACAAATGATAGTTGGGAGTAATGTTTGTCTTGCAATAAATTTGCACAAATTTGTGAACATCGTGTTTTGAACCTTGGCTCTTCTAGAGCCAAGGGTTCGAAACCGTAATCAGTTAGGGTTTTTGGAACCAAGGGTTTGAAACATAGGCCAATTATATCAAGGGTTCATAATAACAAGGGTTTGAAACGTGAGACAAGTCTAAAACCATAGTTGAGCACATGAACAGTTCGTAGAAACAAAGGTTCAAAATTACAGTCTAGCACACCAAAGCTGTCAAAATTCGAAAGATCAAAAAGGGCGCATAACATATAAGAATTAAAATACCAAGGTTTGAAACCCAAGACTTAAACATCAAAATTTGAGGTCAAAGGTTTGAAACCTCATAAGAGAAAAGTTACTTTTGTAAGCCCTCCATTTGAGTGAATATGTACAAGGAGCATGAGTAAACACATTAGCATAGAGCATATAGTCATAGTAAAAAGGATGAGGTAATAATAAAGTTGAAGGATTTAGGAGAAACACTCAAAAATCATGATCAACCCAAGATTCCAACAACCAAATTCAATATGAGTTGGTCTCTATGTGGTGAAGTCGAAAGAAAAATGTCCTCATTTGATGTAGCTACAGAGTGTTGATGTTTTGGTAGTTGTGGGAGGAACTTTCCTCTAGAAAATATTTCTTAGAAGAGAATAAGATTTTGGAATTCCAGTAAGACCATTGAACAACAAAAGAATACCCTAGAAGAGAAGTTGGCCCACAAGGAAAAGAATAAAGTGAAATTAAGATCCCCAAAGAAGAAGTCGGCCCAACTAGGTGACTTGAAGACTATAAATAAGGGATACGTCTAGCTGATTTGGACATACACACACTCACTCTTTCATGAAGAATAATTCACAATTTTAAGGAGGAGAAGAAGAAGACATGGTGCAATAGTATCTGAGGTTCTTTGTTATTCTTGGTGAATGATCCGTAGGATATTTTAATGACTATGGTCGAGTTTTAATTTTGCATGCGTTAATTAACCATTTGAGAAACTTAGTGAAAGAATGAGGAAAGAAGAGGAATTATGAAATCCATATACACATTTGCAGATCTGAAATGAAATAATAGATAGAAAACCATAACATGCAGATTGATAACGGAGTTCGGCACAACTTTGTCTACGTCTCCGGGCCTTTGTCTCTGTGGGGGAGGCTTCTTTATTTATGTTCAAAAGCTCAAAAATACATCGCTGCAATGCCAAATGGCTACAAGACTGATCTGGTCATGTTCGTCCAGATCTCAAGAACCCTGCAAAGAAAACGACACGCAAAACGGATGTCCGGAGTTTCCAGAAATGACCTAACAACGTCTGCTCCTCAATATCTTCCCTGCATAAAAATGGCTTTGGCTTGACTTCCCTTCAGCATAAATCTTCTCTGACTGCCTTCTCATGGCCTCAAACAAGCTTGGTTTATATAGATTTGAAGTTGGTTTTTCATCTCCATCTTCCTCCCAAAATTTGGGCTCCAAAAATGCCTAATATCTCCCCAAAATGGAGAAAATCAATTAAAATCAGGCATTTTAACAATAAAATTCCAATACTATAGCATAAAACCCACTTTTGAATTAAAATTAGGCATAAGCCCCTAGGCCTTGGCACGCGCCCCCTTAATCTCGGTCATATGGAAGGAAATGTGGCCAAGCGCCAGCCCAAAGGGCTGTGCACTGGCCCCCTTTTCCCGAACTCCATGGTCGCATGCCCATTCCATAGGACTGCCTCCTATATACGCGCCCCAAATCATGGTCTCGGTGCTGGTCTTATGGTGGAGTGTATATGACGAGGCGGTTACAACTTACCTGCACAATTTTATGGAGCACCCGACTCTTATGGTTTGGTCGCATGTGGGTGGATAGACCACGGGCTGGGGCTTAGCCCCAACCCCCCCTTTTCGCGCCATATTACATTTTACAGTTTATATAATTTTAAACATGCCATATTTAACAAGTTGCATAATGGCGTGTTGGTAAAATCTTCTCCCAAAGTGCATGGTTGGTGTTAGTCGTGGGTTCGAAACCCATGGACCCCAACTAAATTTTTATAACTTGCCACTTAGACTTTGACTGGGTGCCACATGGCTGCCCATGACTGGGCCACGTGGCACCTTCCCATTCGACGAACAAATGCCACTTGTCAACCATTGACTGGTCCAGTTGCCTGCCACATGTCTACCCTGTCAGCGAACCTGCCCAATCACCATCAGCCAAAGAGTGCCACGTCATCTCTTACATAGTCAGCATGATGATGTCATGCTGACATCAGCATTGACGTTTTGACCAGTTGACCTTTGACTTTTTACCTGTTTGGGATTTCGAACAGAATGTGATATCTTTCGCATACGGAACCTGTTTGATGAAGTAAATATACCACCGGAATCAGGAAGACAAGACAGACGCAATGGCGCTGGTTTCGTCGGATTCTGAGCACTTTCATTTTTGAGCATTTTTAAACCCTGTCAAGCTTCTGGATCCGATTCCGGATCACACCTCCCCACAAAAAGACCTTTTGGTCCCCAAAAGGTTACTGAACAGTTAAAAATCTTGGGATAGGCCACCCGACTTGTCCTCTGTCTCTGAACTCTGTCCTGTGCACCTGTCTCATCAAGATCAACTGTAGCACAATCATGACAACTGACAGTATATTGTTAGCCATTTGAATCCTGTTACATCTTACTGAAACCACTATCATCCATGTAGAAAACATTGCTAATAACAACATCAAAAAGACGACTGCAAATGAACTGATATACTTGAGATATTTGCACGACATGAGCTTATCTTGAAGCAACTTATGATTTATTTTCCATTCAACAACCATGTCTTGTTCTTGCTTAAGATCAATTACTTCATTTGAAACAATTATTGGTTTGTTGCTTGCTTGCACTGCCTTCTTTAATTGTTCCATTGTTTGAAGTGTTTTATTTTCTTTAACATGATGAGCATGAACCACATAATCTTGACCTGCTTTAGTGAATTGATATTGATTCTTTGTCCTGTAGAAGATTTCCTTACGATCATATAAATATGGACTACCTAAGACCATTCCACATTCTCTTAACGACACAACATCACAAGTTACTTCGTCCACATACTTAGATGAAATTGCAAATTTGATTGTGCACTGCTTTGTTATGTGCATCTGATGATGATTGCTTATCCATTTAAGTGTGTAAGGCTTATGATGAGTTTGTGTTTTTAAYCCCAATTKCTTAACCAATTCTTCTGAGATTAGATTAGATTGAGATCCACTGTCGATTAATGTGTCTATCTTAGTGTGTCGCATGATTACCCTTATATGAAACAACTTGCTTCTACAATCAATGTCTTCACCAAATTTACTTGTCATACCAACTAATGAAATCTTTGATTCATCACCTGAATCTGATCCCAAGTCTGTGGGTTTAGATGTCGTTGCCACTGTTTGCGTTCCCTTCTTTTCTTTGAACCACTTTGGCCTCTTCTCGGGATGCAACTGCCAACATCTGTCCTCATCATGTCCCTATTTCTTGCAATGCTTGCAAGAGGGCTTTCCTTCCTTCTTTGTCACTGCATTTTTATTCTTGCCATGCCTTTTCCTCTTGTCCTCTTTCCTTGAAGACTATGATTCCCCTGACACACCTGCTTTCCCTGCTTCAATATACGTAGCTTGAACATAAACCTCATCAAGGTTAGTGGGTCCAAACATGAAAACATTGTTTCTAATATGCGCAGGTAAACCTCCTATATACTTCATAAGAGTTTCTTGTGTTTGCAAAGGGATGTCTAACATTAATGCCATTTTTCGAAATCCATCGGTGTATTCTTGCATTGTTTGTCCTTTTCTTAGTTTTAAAGATTGCCATTCAATTATTGCTTTTTCTTTATAACCTAAAGGATAGAATTGTTTCCTAAGTGCAGAAATGAAACTCTTCCATGATGGAAATACATTACCCACATGTTGTGTTCCCTTTTGCAGCTTGCTTTGCCACCAAATGAGAGCTGTACCTACAAGTCTCAAAGATGCCAACTTGATTTGTGTGGCCTCATCTTTGATCTATTGCACACTGCAGTATACCTCCATCTGCCTGATCCAATTGTCAAGTTTTTCTGCATTTACTTCACCATCATATATGGGCAACTCAAAATTTACATCAAGTTTTAACAATGGCATTTCATTTTTATTCTTATGGACATTTTTCTTTCCATTAGATTTAGAACTTGAACTTGAAGAAGAAGGAGAAGAAGGAGGTGTTGATGGAGGTGAAGGAGGAATCTGAGAATGGTCCTCTTCCTCTTCACTTTTGCCTTTTGAAGATCCACCCAAAACTGGTCGCTTCCATTCCAGATAATCTTCGTACAAAACTTTCACCATCTCCGACATAGCAAGGAATGTTTTCCGGAACTCTTTCTCATCTTGAGAAATCCCTTCTTCCGATGCCATATTATCGTTGTGAGAAGCTCTTTTTCTCAATCCAATTAATGGATTCTCTGCAACAAGCTCGCCTTCACCACGCTGTAGCTTTTCCTTGGTTAACATACAAAACTCAAATCCAAACGTCAACTAGCTCTGATACCACTTGATCTGTAGGATCTTTTAATGACTATGGTTGAGTTTTAATTTTGCATGCGTTAATTAACCATTTGAGAAACTTAGCGAAAGAATGAGGAAAGAAGAGGAATTATGACAACCATATACACATTTGCATATTTGAAATGAAATAATAGACAACAAACCATAACACACAGATTGATAACGGAGTTCAACACAACTTTGCCTACGTCTCCGGGCCTTTGTCTCTGTGGGGGAGGCTTCTTTATTTATGTTCAAAAGCTCAAAAATACATCGTTGCAATGCCAAATGGCTACAAGACTGATATGGTCATGTTCGTCTAGATCTCAAGAACCCTACAAAGAAAACGACATGCAAAACGGATGTCCGGAGCTTCCAGAAATGACCTGACAACGTCTGCTCCTCAATATCTTCCCTACATAAAAATGGCTTTGGCTTGGCTTCCCTTCAACATAACTCTGCTCTGACTGCCTTCTCATGGCCTCAAATAGGCCTCGTTTATATAGATTTGAAGTTGGTTGTTCATCTCCAACTTCCTCCCAAAATTTGGGCTCCAAAAATGCCCAATATCTCCCAAAAATGGAGAAAATCAATTAAAATCAAGCATTTTAACAATAAAATTCCAATACTATAGCATAAAACCCACTTTTGAATTAAAATTAGGCATAAGCCCCTAGGCCTTGGCGCGCGCCCCCTTATTCTCGGTCATATGGAAGGACATGTGGCCAAGCGCCAGCCCAAAGGGTTGTGCGCTGGCCCCCTTTTCCTGAACTCCATGGTCGCATGCCCATTCCATAGGACCACCTCCTATATACGCGCCCCAAATCATGGTCTCGGTGCTGGTCTTATGGTGGAGTGTATATGACCAGGCAGTTACAACTTACCCACACAATTTTATGGAGCGCCCGACTCTTATGGTTTGGTCGCATGTGGGTGGATAAACCACGGGCTGGGGCTTAGCCCCAACCCCCCCTTTTCGCGCCATATTACATTTTACAGTTTATATAATTTTAAACATGCCATATTTAACAAGTTACATAATGGCGTGTTGGTAAAAGATTCTCCCAAAGCGCATGGTTGGTGTTGGTCGTGGGTTTGAAACCCATGGACCCTAACTAAATTTTTATAACTTGCCACTTAGACTTTGACTGGGTGCCACGTGGCTGCCCATGACTGGGCCACGTGGCACCTTCCCATTCGACAGACAAATGCCACTTGTTAACCATTGACTGGTCCAGTTGCTTGCCACATGTCTGCCCTATCAGCGAACCTGCCCAATCACCATCAGCCAAAGAGTGCCACGTCATCTCCTGCATAGTCAGCATGCTGATGTCATGCTGACATCAGCATTGACTTTTTGACCAGTTGACCTTTGACTTTTTACCTGTTTGGGATTTCGAACAGAATGCAATATCTTTTGCATACAGAACCTGTTTGATGAAGTAAATATACCGTCAGAATCAGGAAGACGAGATAGACGCAATGGCACTAGTTTCGTCGGATTCTGAGCACTTTCATTTTTGAGCATTTTTAAACCCTGTCAAGCTTCTGGATCCGATTCTGGATCACACCTCCCCACAAAAAGACCTTTTGGTCCCCAAAAGGTTACTAACCAGTTAACAAGCTTGGGATAGGCCACCCGACTTGTCCTCTGTCTCTGAACTCTGTCCTGTGCACCTGTCTCATCAAGATCAATTGTAACACAATCATGACAACTGACAGTATATTGTTAGCCATTTGAACCCTGTTACATCTTACTGAAGCCACTATCATCCATGTAGAAAACATTGCTAATAACAACATCAAAAAGACGACTGCAAATGAACTGATATACTTGAGATATTTGCACAACATGAGCTTATCTTGAAGCAACTTATGATTGATTTTCCATTCAACAATCATGTCTTGTTCTTAGGAGGTGTGCTCTACTTGTATGGTGTTGCTGCTACAATTGGGAGCACTATCTTGTGCACTAGCCTAGTGCTAGGGTTTCTTTCTTGTCTGTTTCTCTTGAGAGATAGTGTATGGTTGGACTATAAAGAAAGGTTGTTGGGTTTTTCCCCCATTTGGGGTTTTCCCAGGATAAATATCTTGTGTAATCTTGTCTATTTTTTATGCTTCTATTATTTTTCAATATATGATATAACTGTTAATATTAAAGGAATAAAATAACATTGGTAAGTCTATTGCTCTATAAGTAAAGAAAATATAACATGGAATCAGAGTTGGTTACCTTCAAGAAAGTTTAACAACTAAGAGGAAGATATTGAAAAATGCAGCTGCAACATTTTATTTGTCAAGCTCGTTGAGCTCTAGTTCCAAGATGTTGGGACTAAAACCACCATAGAGCAGTTATCCCTACCCTAGTGCACCCCTGCAACACTCTATTTGTCGTTTTGGTGAAAGTCATAAATTTGAAATTTACGAGATCTAGGGTTTCTACAAGCAAAAATGTCAACCAGTATGAGAGTTGAAGATAGATTGAATGGAGTAGATAACTTCATATCGTGGAAGCATAGATTTCTTCTCATTCTAGAATAAAATGAGATATTGGATCATGTCAAGCAGGTACTTCTAGAACCTAAAGATGAAGAAGCCAAAGAAAAGTTCATGAAGAATGAAGTCAAGGCCAAGAGGATCTTGACAGACTCAATAAAATACCATATGATACCTAATGTATCATAACTAAAGTCACCGAAGGAAATTTTTTATTCCATAACCAAACTCTATGAAAGTAAGAATACCAGTCAGAATCTTACTCTAAGGCATCAACTCAGAAACGTGAAAATGAACAAGTCAGAAACAATCGTCAATTATTTTATGAGGATCTCACAGATCAAGGACTAGTTAGAAGCTATTGGAGACCCAATAGATGATGTTGACCATATTTCCTTCCTCTTGGGATCCATTCGTTCAAGGAATTTGCTCAAGAAGGAAATTTCCCAAATTTGACAAGTTATGGTCAAATTGCACCCAAGAGGAATCCAGATTAATACCCAAATCACAGAAAATGAATGATGATGAAAATCAAGCCCTTGCTACTCATGTGAAGAAGAGAAAATAAAGGGAAGATGTTAGTTCGAAGAAATCAAATAAACCCCACTACAAGAAAGACACGTCAAGGATCAAATGTTACAGCTGCAACAAGATGGGACATTATGCAGCTCAATGTCCTCACAGACATGAAAATGGAAAGAAGAAGCATCGTGCACATGTAGCATATACTGAAGATCACAAGGCGAAGGATGAAGAATTTTTTTTTGTCGCAGCACTCATGGGGACTATCACTCAAGGAAGTGAAACTTGGCTTATAAATAACGGTGCTTCCAAGCACATGACCGAATTCAGAATTTTTCTTTCAAATCTAATAGAAAAATATTCATCCCTTCAAGTGGATCTTGGAGACAAGTCCAAGCATGCAGTCAAAGGAGTTGGAGAAGCCTCCTTGCAACTTGATTAAGGTAATCCTATTTCCATTAAATATGTTATATTTGTACAAGGATTAAAGAAGAATCTTATGTCTATTTCCTATTTAGAAGATAAAGGTTTTAGGGTAGCTTTTGTGGATGACCAAGTACTTATATGGCCCAAGAATTCAAACATTGATAAAGCTATTGTGATTCGTGTATGAGAGGGAGGACTATATAAACTAAAGGGACATCAAGAACAATACTTTGTACACAATAGCGTGAGCTCAAGTGAGCTATGGCACCAGAGACTTTCTCACATAAACTATAGAGGGATACCATTATTGAGAAAGATGGTTACAGGTCTACCATACATTCAAGTAGAACATGATGGAGTATGCAAAGGTTGCACACTTCGAAATGATTGCAAGGGAAGCTTTACTAGAAGTGACAGAAGGTCCAAGGGGATCTTAGAAATCATACACTCTGATGTATGCGAACATATGATGGTTCCATCCTTACGCAACTTTGTATATTATGTCTTATTCATAAATGACTATTCTTGAAAGACATGGATCTAATTCTTGAAAGCGAAAGATGAAGTCCTCAACAAGTTTCAAGAATTCAAGGCTTTAGTTGAGAATCTCTCTGAAAGGAAGATTAAGGTCCCGAGATCTAACAATGGAGGTGAGGACACCTCAAATGAGTTCAAATAATTTTTCAAAGAAGAAGGAATTAAGAGGGAGTTAACAACTCTCTACAACCTTCAACAGAATGGGGTTGCACAGAGAAAGAACATATTGATTGTTGAAGTAGCTAAAGAAATTATTCATGACCAGATTATACCCATGAACCTATGGACATAATCATCTAGTACAATCGTGTATTTACATAATAGAATTCATCATGAGATATTGGGGAACAAGACACCTGAAGAGGTGTTCACTGGATAGAAATCAGAGCTTAGCCACTTAAGGATATTTAGTTTTCCAGTGTACAATCATGTTCCCAAGGAAAACAGAACAAATTTGGAGCCTTCATGAAGGAAGGAAATATTCATTGGATACAATGAGACTTCAAAGGCCTATAGAATATACATCCCTGGGAAGAGATAGATTCAAATTAACTAGGATGTGACTTTTGATGAAGATGAATCATTCATAAGATGAAGGGATCCTCACATGGATGAGGACCAACAGGAGAAAAAGGTTCCAAGGGATGCAGTCATGGTAGAATATACACCAGAGAAGCCCATTTCATAAGTTCAGAATGAGATGGTAGAGTAAGACAGACATGCAGATCCATCCAAATAAGTTGCAGTCACCATGAAGAGACAAGCTTGTCTCCAGAACACCTTACAGGAAGCTGAAGGACATGCAACTCCCAAAGGAGATTTTAGAGAGAGAAAGAGACCACACAAGTTTTCCAGCTATGTGGCATTGATGAGCAAAATCATTGATTCAGAACCTTCCACCTGTGAAGAAGCTGGTAAGAAGCAGGAATGGAAGGATGCCATGATGGAAGAGTATCATTCCATCATGAAGAATAATATGTGGGAAGTGGTTTCGAGACCAGAAGGAAAGTCAATAGTGACTTCCAAGTGGATCTACAAGATCAAGCATGTTGCAGATGGAATCATAGAGAAGTACAAGACAAGATTTGTGGCTAGAGGGTTCTCCCAAAAAGAGGGAGGAGACTATGATGAGACATTTTCTCCTGTAGGAAAGTACACTTCCATCATATTGATTATTTTGATTGCTTCTGTAATGGGATAGAAATTACACCAGATGGATGTCAAGACTACTTTCTTGAATGGTATAATAGAGGAAGAAGTGTACATAGAGAAACCACAAGGTTTTGTGATTCATGGGAAGGAGTCCCATGTGTGCAAACTGAAGAAAGATTTGTATGGATGAAAGAAAGAACCCAGGGCATGGTCTGCTAGGATAGATAGCTACCTAATGAGCTTGGGGTTTACCAAGAGTGATGCAGATCCCAAACTTTACTACAAGGTTGAGAATGGTTTCCCATTGATATTGATTCTATATGTGCATGACCTATTTCTAACAGGAGATGAGAAGCTCATAGTTGGGTGCAAGAGGGAGCTCACTTCAGAGTTTGAGATGAAGGATCTAGGTCTGATGCATTATTTCTTGGGATTGGAGGTGTGGTAGAGACCAAATGATATTTTCCTTAGCCAAGGAAAATATATTGTTGATATCTTGCAAAGATTCGAGATGATGGACTACAAGTCCATGGACACAACTATGATGATAAATCTGAAGCTCTTGAGTGATTCACCTTCATATTTGGTGGATCCCACCATGTAAATACATCTGATTGGATCCTTGATGTACCTATTTAATATCAGGTCAGACATATGCTTTGCAGTAAATACCTTGAGTCAGTACATGGTTGAACCTAGACATGTACATTGGAGGGTATCAAAACATATGTTGTCAAGGTACCTACTTTGTATGATTGCATATGGATTGAGATATGTCTCAGATGGATATGTGAAGTTGCAAGGTTATACAGACTCTAACTGGGAAGGGAGTGCAGTGGACTAGAAAAGCACATATGGATGCTGCTTCAGTTTGGGATCATGTATGATCTCATGGTTAAGAAGGAGGCATACATCAGTGGCACTCAGTACAACAGAGGAAGAGTATATCGTAGCTAGTGTGGAAAGTCATGAAGTAGTGTGGCTTCAGAAGTTTCTTGCAGGGATATTTGATCTAGAGTTGGAGCTAACTTTGATACGTTGTGACAATCAAAGTTGCATGAAGCTTTCAAATAATCATGTCTTTAATGACAAATCAAAGCATATAGAAATAAAATATCATTACATCTGAGACATGGTATAGAGAGGAGTTGTGGAGATCTAGTACATATCCACAGTTGAGAAGATAATGAACATTCTCACCAAGCCTCTGTCTAGAGTGAAGTATAAGTACTTCAGGGACAAGCTTGGCATGATGCAGAATGTTCATCCTCATTGAGAGGGAGGTGTGATGTTTCTCCTCTAGCCGGCTAACCCCTCTGGCCAAGGGTTTCCTAGATCAGTCATGTAAGGTGACTGAGGGGGTAATGCACTACTAGATACAATTTAGAGAAGAAACATCACAATATAGTCATGAGACTGTGGCGATGGTTGTGTGTCAATATACAGTAGTTGTGTGCTACTACGGTGGTTGTATACCACTGACGGTGATTGTGTATCACTGGACAATATTTGTGTGCTACTACGCTGGTTGTGTACCACTGGCGGTGATTATGTATCACTGGACAATAGTTGTGTGCTACTATAGTGGTATTGTACCACTCGCGGTGATTGTGTATCATTGGACAATAGTTGTGTGCTGACAGTGATTATGTACCATTGACAGTGATTATGTATCATTGGACAGTAGTTGTGTACTACTATAGAAGTGGTTGTGTACCACTGGACAATATTTGTCTACTACTATGATTTGGCAACAAATTGGATGGCATTGTAGTAGTTGTGTGCTACTAGCTAATTGATATGGAGACTACCAGATCATTTGGAGTAGGTGTGTGCTACTAATTGATCGCAGCATAGTCATGCAGACTGTGACAGATTATTTGAGCTATTGATGGTATGGTAGTAGTTGTGTGCTACTAGTTGATTGCAGAGTAGTCAATGGACTACTAGATGAAGACATCGTGTAAAGATACCTCCCTAGCTAAGAGGGAGTGTTGATGTTTTGGTAGCTGAGGGAGGAACTTTCCTCTAGACAACCTTTCTTAGAAGAGAAGAATATTTTGGAAGTCCATGAAGACCATTGAATAGCAGAAGAATACCCCAGAATAGATTTTGGCCCACAACGAAAAGAGTAAAGTGAAATTAATATCCCCAGAGAAGAATTCAGCCCAGCTAGGTGAAATGAAGACTATAAATAAGGGATACGTCTAGCTCATTTGGACATACACACACTCACTCTCTCATGAAGAAGAATGTGCAAGTCTAAGGAGGAGAAGAAGAAGACACAATGCAAAATTATCTGAGGTTCTTGGTTATTCTTAGTGAAGGATTTCTCTTATGTGCTATCTCTATGAGGAGGTGCAGTCTACTTGTATGGTGTTTTTGTTGCAGCTGGGAGCACTAGCTTGTGCGCTAGCCTAGTGCTAGGGTTTCTTTCTTGTCTGTTTCTCTTGGGATTTTCCCCCATTTGGAGTTTTCCGAGGATAAATCTCTTATGTACTTGTGTTTATTGTTTATGTTGCTATTATTGTTTAGTCTATGATAAAAATGTTAATGTTAAATGAATAAAAGAACATTGGTAACACTACTTCTCTACAAGTAAATAAAAGCTAACACAGAGTAGCCTATTGAAAAAACAACAATTTCATAATTTGTATCTTCTTTAAAGCTAAATTTTTTTTTTAAAAAGATCAAGAACAAAAGAATCAAAAATAAAATCATGACGCTGAAAAGAAAGAAGCAAACTCAAGCTTCAAAATCTAGCATTGATATTCTAATCAATGTTTCAATACATTTGTGAAGATGAATCTCAAGTTCAAATTTTTACAAAAGTTTTGAAGGAAGAAGAGAGATTTTGAAGATATGAAGGAATTATTTAACCTCATAATTGTGTCCTTTTGCTACATCATCATCATTATCAACATGATATGTGTGCCAAGAAGTATTCCAAGGTATAAATGTCTAAATTCACAGTTTTCACCTTTTTAGTATGCAATTTAAGTTTGAAATTCATGTTAATAATACATTGTTATAGTAAATAAAATCCTATAGCAGAAATCAGATTGTGTAGCAATCATGGTTATTCAAATACAATAGCATATTCAATTATCTAGATGGTATGGTTGTGCAAGTCCATAGGGGAAATCACCACTTGGAGGAGGTTTCTTATATTATGGAGATGGTCGGGTGTTCTTCAAACCAATTCGAGCGCACACATGGCAAGAAACATAATGTGGTCAACTTTCAAAGTCAAAATGGACGCCAAACCCAAATATCTCAAGGAAAATCAACAAAAAATCAAATCGAGATCGTATAAGGAATTATGTCATGAAATTCCTAGAGTTTGGAAGGCATATTTTAAGGGTTGCGATCAAGGCAAATCAAATGCTTTGTTTCTTGAGAATCCTTTGTTTTCAATTATTGTTGTAATTGTTTGAAAATTCACGTGTCACAACATGCATGCGCATATGTATTCGTAAATCACTATAAAAACAATGGCTGGAAGATCCCAAGGGGATCGATATGTATCTAACATATATATTGAACAAGTGTTGTAATGATTGGATTCATAGTTTAATACAAGCTATTGTTTTTTCAATTTATGTGTTAAGTTCTTTTGTATTGCGTTGATTTTCTATAGTTTTTCTGCAGCATAGCCTGAGTGAGGAACGGCCCCTTGTGCATTGGTATGCATTGCAATTGATTAGATTAGATTTTATTTATGCTCAGTCTTTCAATTTGTTATGTGACAGACAAGTTTTATAAAGTCTTTCAAATGAATGCATTTTTTGTTTACAGAGCTGCAAAAATATCTATTTACAAGTTACCATTGAATAACCTACTTGATTAATTTCACAAGAAAATTATTAACTTTGATGAATGAAATATTGTGATAAGCTGCTAAAAATATTGCTTTGATTTAGTAGATGATAACTTTGAGTAATTACAAATGTTCCTATAGCGTTTCATATTTTTTTTTTAAGTTTAATTTTAGACAAGGAAAGGTTTTTTATAATTAGTGTTTCATTTTAAGAATTAAAAGAAACTAAATCATGCACACATGGTGTATTCACTTCATAAGAATACGTCCCTGGTCAATAATTAAATGTAACAAAGTTTAAAACCATATAAATTGCCTAATATGGAATCTTATTTCTAGTTTTGATGCATTTAATATTGTTTGTGCACCTTGAAGTCATAACGTAGATGTTGATTTACTTTCAAATGTAGCCTCTATATTGATACCATCAAAATATTTTTTTGTTCACCAATTTTCTGTTGAATTGATTTACATACCTTCTACACTAGACAACACTACAAACTGGAGATTTTTTTTATGATGATACCCAAATTATGGAATTCTCACACAGGAAGATATGTTCAAGGAATCAATCATCGATGAAAATCAAAATGATATCAAATTAACACACTATCTCCAAGTGCGGAAACAGAAAGCGAAAACACAATTCCTAAATATATGGTTCGAGTGGAGAAATACTACGATTTACAAGATAAGTTTAAGGGGATAACAAACTATATTAAAACCAATAACTCCTCGATGGAATACGAGGTAATTAATCTTAGTACTGAACAATACCTGCAAAATATTAATTTAGGTACCATATGTACTTTGTAACACACCCAACCCCCTAAGTACCCTTTTTAGGGATGAGTATTAAAATTTTTATTTTCCTCAATCATCTCGAAACCTCTTCTTAAGGGTACCTTCGTCTTCTACTCGTCAAGAGCTTTCCAATGACATTCATCATGCTCAAAACTGAGCTCCAGATCAAAATTTATGGCCTTCCAAAGTTCTCACGCCTCATTGGTCGGGTGCCACCTCATTTCCACATGGATTCCTATCTTAAGTGTCAATCGACGTGGCACTGGCCACACAATTCATCAAACCCTAGTTCCAATCCCACAGAACCTCTAGTCATTGTCGTCGAGGTTTTATTTCCATGGGTCGCAAATACCCAACCAAAATTTATGACAATAATTTGTTAGTTAGGATTATTCTAGATCTGATGGTCCTCCCGTCGATCGTCCAATGACTCTAATTGATTTGGAGATTCTAAAGGATACGACACTTAATTCCCACTCTTCCATTATTTTTTTCTTCGATGCTATTACGCCTGGATCAACAAACTAGATTAATTATCCCGCGGATCCAATGATCCTCATCATGTCGTCGATGCCTATGTCATCTTCAGAATTCTTAGCACACACATAACCTTGATTTCCCTTCAATATATGATGAACGGTTTGGATCTCACTGCCAATTGATCTGACGATTGGTGATTGCAAATGACCACCCAATGGTATGGACCCAACAAGGCCCACCCTTGACCTTACGATGAACTAGGCGCTAACACTTGTCATCCTTTGGATGTGTTGGAATGCCACATCACTCATGGCATCGTCGTCCATTCTATAACCTATAAAGTGTTCTTCATAAATCTACGGTGGATATTAAGTCCGACCCACCTCTAATCAATGACTCTCATTACATCGTTGATGCCTTCGTCGTTGTCGATGTTCTTGACCACCACGTAGCCTTTCCAACCTTTCAAACTTTGACAAATGACACCAAATCCTCTTGACACATGGCATCATCTCTGCCTGACACCTGGAACCATCACCACCTTATGCGTAGCATCCATATTTCCCACATAATATCACCTGCAGGTGCCAAATAACTACACTACGTGGCACCTTCTATGCTCAACACATGGCACTATCCACTTCATTTTCTTGAGCCCTTAATTAAAGAAGAGTTTTAAGGCCCTTCTCATCCAACGAGTTCCATGCTCGGCCCATCAACCAATCGACTATTTCCATGCATCATCCTAAGGGACACGTAAGATGCCAAGTTGGTATTACCCATCATCATGATGTCATAATACTCCTTAATTTCCCTTCAGGAAGGATCATAGATCCAGTGGTTGAGGTCTCTTCTTGAACTCTACCTAATCTACAGTCAAAATCATCCCTTAGATCCTTACCATCAAAGTGCCTACACCTCAGTGTTCTAGGTTACTCTTAGTACCAAACTCCAATGAAAATCACTACTCTGGATCCGACGGTTCAAATCCTTTTCTGCATAAACTCCGATAGATCTAATGGCTTGGGTTCATTCTCAAAAAAAATTCCTCATAGTCCCTCATCAACCCCACGCACTAGCATTCTAATAGCCTAATCTTCGATCAAATATGGAGATATCTCAACCCACAGATCCTATGCTCGATAATTAAAGTGCACATTCAAAGGCCTGATCTCAACAAGGACCCACTCCCAATTCCCTTGACCAAATACAGGCCGCCATGTATTACCCTCAGATGCATAGACATTCCTCGTCAGCATGACGTCAACAAGACCTCAACTTCCCTCTTAACCTCACTTAGATGAGACCTTATGGATATCTACGACTAAGAATTGATCTCACCTTATTTCGATTAATGGTCCAGATTGTCCCTCGGGTCTTTCTCATTAGAGTGCCTTAACAGAGGACACTCTAACCACTAACTCCAATGGTTCTTCCATGATCAATGATCAAGATATACACTATCTCCAGGTGTGGAAACAGAAAGCAAAAACACAATTCCTAAATCTATGGTTTGAGTGGAGAAATACTATGATTTACAAGATAAGTTTCAGGGGATAACAAACTATATTAAAACCAATAACTCCTCGATGGAATACGAGGTAATTAATCTTGGTACTGAACAATACCCGCAAAATATTAATTTAGGTACCATATGTACTCTGTAACACACCCAACCCCCTAAGTACCCTTTTTAGGGATGAGTATTAAAAATTTTCTTTTCCTCAATCATCTCAGAACCTCTTCTTAAGGGTACCTTTGTCTTCTACTCGTCAAGAGCTTTCCAATGACATTCATCATGCTCAAAATCAAGCTCTAGATCAAAATTTATGGCCTTCCAAAGTTCTCACGCCTCATTGGCCAGGTGCCACCTCATTTCCATGTGGATTCCTATCCTAAGTGTCAATCGACGTGGCACAACTGTGGCTCCGACATGGCATTGGCCACACAGTTTTTCAAACCCTAGTTCTAATCCCACGGAACCTCTAGTCGTCGTCGTCGAGATTTTATTTCCATGGGTCACAAATACCCAACCAAAATTTATGACAATGATTTGTTAGTTAGGATTATTCTAGATCTGATGGTCCTCGCGTCGATCATCCAATGACTATAATTGATTTGGAGATTCTAAAGGATACGATGCTTAATTCCCACTCTTCCATTATTTTTTTATTTGATGATATTACGTCTGGATGAACAAACTAGATTCATTATCCCACAGATCCAATGATCCTCATCATGTCGTCGATGCCTATGTCATCTTCAGAATTCTTAGCACACACATAACCTTGATTTCCCTTCAATATATGATGAACAGTTTGGATCTCACTGCCAATTAATCTGACAGTTGGTGATTGCAAATGACCATCCAATGGTATGGACCCAACAAGGCCCACCCTTGACCTTACGACGAACCAGGTGCTAACACTTGTCATCCTTTGGATGTGTTGGAATACCACGTCACTCATGACATCGTCATCCATTCTATAACCTATAAAGGGTTCTTTATAAATCTATAGTGGATATTAAGTCCGACCCACCTCTGATCAATGACTCTCATTACATTGTCGATGCCTTCATCGCCGTTGGTGTTCTTGACCACCACGTAGCCTTTCCGACCTTTTAAAATTTGACAAATGGCACCAAATCCTCTTGACACATGGCATCATCTCTGCCTGATACTTGGAACCATTGCCACCTTACGCATGGCATACATATTTCCCACAGAATATCACCTGCAGGTGCCAAATAACTACACTATGTGGCACCTTCTATGCTCGACACATGGCACTATCCACTTCATCTTCTTGAGCCCTTAATTAAAGCAGCGTTTTATGGCCCTTCTCATCCAACAAGTTCCACACTCGATCCATCAACCCATCGACTATTGCCATGCATCATCCTAAGGGACACGTAAGATGCCAAGTTGGTATTACCCGTCATCATGATGTCATAATACTCCTTAATTTCCCTTCAGGAAGGATCATAGCTCCAGTGGTTGAGGTCTCTTCTTGAACTCTACCTAATCTATGGTCAAAATCACCCCTTAGATCCTTACCATCAAAGTGCCTACACCTCAACATTCTAGGTTACTCTGAGTACCAAACTCCAATGAAAATCACTACGCTGGATCCGACGGTTCAGATCCTTTTCTGCAGAAACTCTGATAGATCTAATGGCTTGGGTTCATTCTCAAAAAAATTTCCTCAGAGTCCCTCATCAATCCCACGCACTAGCATTTTGACAGCCTAATCTTTGATCAAATATGGATATATCTCAACCCATAGATCCTATTCTCGATAATTAAAGTGCCCATTCAAAGGCCCGATCTCAACAAGGACCCACTCCCAATTCCCTCAACCAAATACAGGCCCCCACGTATTGCCCTCAGATGCGTAGACATTCCTCGTCAGCATGATGTCAACACGACCTCAACTTCCCTCTTAACCTCACTTAGATGAGACCTTATGGATATCTATGGCTAAGAATTGATATCACCTTATTTTGATTAACGGTCCAGATTGTCCCTCAGGTCTTTCTCATTAGAGTGCCTTAACAGAGGACACTCTAACCACTGACTCCGATGGTTCTTCCATGATCAACAATCAAGATATAACTTCTGTAGATTTGATGGTATAGATAACCACTGATTCCCTAAGGATTTCACAACCTTTTGGAACCACTTATGCTTTGTCAACCATCAGGATAGTGCCACTTTTCACTCCTAAGGACATGTGGGTTGCCCTGCTGGAACGCCACAACGACAAGGCATCGTATTCTCCCTCTTCGTTATTATATGGTAAAGCATGGATCTGGGGGTTGCAATTATGTTCCTTGCACACAACATCAACGGTCACAATTATTTATGGTGCTTACTTTGAGAGATCAATGGCTCACTTTAACTTGGAGTCTCCCCCATCAGAGTCCCTTACGACCTCACACTTTGATAGAATCACGTTTCTCATCTATGGTCTAGGATCTTCCTGGATATCTCACCAGAGGATCTAACAACTCCTATTGACTTGGGGTACACCCTCTTCAGGCATCGTAGCCTTCTCCGATGAAGGGTTGGGATCTATCTACTAAGCCAAATCAATGGTTTCATTGTATCCCTACTCACACACAATATTTCTTCATGTTTATAGCCCGAAAATTGGACTTATCCACTCAAGGGAAACTTCTAAATATTTTCCAAGGTTTTTACCGGGCCTTCTTGGCCTTCACCTTACTCATACAAATACTATGGTGTTCTTCTCCTTCCTTGGATGAATATTTACATCCCACAACCATTCAACTTCCACACAAGAGGATTATGCAGGGCTTAAGGTTCTTATTACATTTGCAACAAGAACAAAGCCTACTACTTGGCACTCATATGAAGATTTTATTCCCCATAACCATTCATGTTAAGGAGAGGGGAATCAATACAAGGTTTATCAACCTTCATTGGCCTCCAACATGCCATTATAGTAGTATTATATTTATCTTAAATATTATTATCCATCCCTTAATTTATGTACGTGTATTCTCTTCATAGACATCACACTATTGTCGAGACTTTGTTGCACACACGAGAAGCTCAAATATACAGTTCCAAAATTGTTCAAATACGAGGACTCACATTAAACATGGTCATTCAGATGCAAGAACTTACTAAGGAACCAACATTAATTTCATCAATTTCAAGCATGCACAAATATAGCACATTAGAGGAATCCATCTAATTGCCCTACTCAATACATGGGGCGTAAGGAATACTTATCTATTACAAGATGTAGCCAACCAACGGACTGTGGGTTATTTCCCTTACACCCAACCATAGGCTATGTAATCTCAGTCACTTCAGTAGCAGGCCACCTCCGTGCCAAGCCATGATACCACCAAGGAGATATCTACGCTCACCTCTCCTAGCTCGAGCCTCTTTTAGGTTTATCATATGCTTCTCCAGCATCAAGCTCACAACCCATCATCTCAAGGTGGGTTCTTTTTTTTCTTTCAGACCAATCCTCCAACTAGTTTCCTCTCCTCTCCCACTCCTCTTCACCCCCTTTTACTCATTTTTTTCCTATGAATATTTTCTCCCCCAAAGGTTCTCGACCTTCCCCCCCTTCCTTCTTGATGCAGGAGCATCCACACCTCATCAAGCGAACCAGCGCGTGGAGCAAAGAAAAGACAGCTGGAGAGCACCGACATTCAGACTTTGAAATATTTTGATATTTGGTGCGCCAAACATTAATGCATTGGTGTAATGAAGCGCACTTGTACATTGTAACGGACCTTGAGCATATAAGCTCTCGTCCTTAGGTAGCTGAGGCATTTATTAGATTTAATGAAAGTAGATAAATTAATTAAGTCTAGATTAGACAGTTTTTCTTTCGAGAGGGAAAACAGAATATAGGCACCCTCCTTTGTATTATTGTAAAATAAAAATAAAAATTCATAGATGATTCGAAGCAGCATTAGCATTCCGGAGCAAGGAGCAGAGCAGAGCAGAGAAATGTATGAAGAACTCCATGTACATATATTGAATTAATAGGAAAGCTTTGATTCAATTCCATGGCTGTGATTATTCTCTGTGTGTTGTTGATATTATGCTGTTGCCTGCTTGCTTCTTGTTATGCCTTCGTTGTATATGTTGCATATGTAATTTCATGGCAGATTAGAAATCTGGGAGAGAGGCGAGAATAAGTTTCAATTGTTTCTCTGTTTGAGCCAGGAGATTCCTGCATAGAGTGCAGTCGAATTCATCCGCATAGAGTGCGTTGATGAGGCCAAACAGTTAAACTCTTATTCTCACATGCCCAGAGTTGAATTGGGTTATTCGAGCTGTGCAGGTTAAGTGCAGGTCGAGGTCGAAGTCTCAGTGGCGAAACAAAGCAAAATAGTTTAATACTGCTGCTGCCGGAGAGCACAGGGTCAGAAGCTTCAAACACTTAGCGTGTTTTGAAGATTTGCCGCAAAGGGTGCGTGCAAGCACTTCTTCCTGAGGGAGTTGAAGTCGTGAAGCTCAGGAGTGACAGGCCCTCAAGTTGTGGAAAGGCAATAAGGAGAATTTGCATGGACAGGTTGAGCGGAAAGGTCGAAGGCTGACGAGTCGTCTCTTGGAGAGACACCTCTTGTTCGAGAACGCAGCAAGAAGGAAGATGGACATGAAGTCTATAGTGCAAGCAAAGAAGGTTTGAATCTTGGGAGAGTAGAAGCGTTGATCGGGATCACGAGGGAACGTGACTCGACTTGTGGACCGAGTATATCGACGATTCGCGAGGGGATCTTGGGACATCGGGTCTCGGGAGTAGAAGAGCCAAGTGACCGGTCTCATAAGCCGCGAGTTCGCGAGGAGGCGAGGAAGTGATACTCGGATATCAGCGACTCGGGCCTCGGAAGTCGAGGTGAAATTAATTTGAACTCGCGAGAAGCGAAGCCGCGAGATCATGAGATCGCGAGTCTCGGCATCTCAGTGCATCGGGTATCGGGAGTTGGAACCCCGAGTGGTTGGTGGTGCGAGAGGCGAAGTCCCGATCCCCCGAGTAAAGGAAAAGAGGATAGAGAGGAGCGAACTGTGGGTGCATATCTTCCGATAGGAAGACATAAGAGTATTGACGCTCTTCGGGCCGAAGAGAAGAGGAGGTCCTGGTGAGAGCGGGTTGGACCGTGAGGGTCTCAGACTTGCGTCACTTCTATTAGAAGGCACCCATGGGTCAGTCATGGGAAATTGTGAGGTCTTTTCTTGTTTTTCTATGGCTAACATCTCATGTCACCTCAAGAATACCCCCCCATACTTCCATTCATTGAGGGTGGTTGGTTGTTCAACCACCATTCCTCCCTTATTAACTGATTTTTCCTTAAAATCATAGTGAAGGGAAGTGACTGAATATTTCCAAATTAAATCTTCAGTAAGGAGGCTTGGGTTCTTTTAGTCGAATAGAATATCCTGTTATTCTTCTAGTGATATCATGTCCCATACTCAATGATTCACCCCACAGTCAGTTGTTGGCATTCCTAATCAAACAAAATACATTTACAATGTTTATATGTCACTGCATGGAAATCATCAATTATGATTAATTACAAGTTAAGGAAACATGGGGTGTTACAATCCCCTCCCCCTTCAAGGAACACCATCCTCAATGTTCTTCTCAACAACACATGCCATGCTTTGTATTTCAATTGGTTCTGCAATGTAGTTCCTCTTCTTGGTTTGGTATTTTCTATACTCTTGGAATTTAGGACCTTCTTACAACCATATCACACAACAAGCATATCAATTTCACAATATCATGCATAATTTTTTTTATCATTGTTCATAATTCAAGAGGAACCATTTACATATCAACACAATATTTATCTGTGCAATTTCATGGATCTACATCTGGTTGGTTGTCTTACTAACTTAGCTAACTTCTTTCCTTCACATACCCATTGTGTGCATGATCCCATTCAACAAATGAAAAAGTTTTAAAGACTCCACTGAGTTCTTTCACATGAACTATCGAAGTCTCCCCTTCCTCGCAGTCATTCACCCTTCAGGCTCAGGCTCAAACATCCCCTTCTCTGCTATAAAGTCCCTTTGGCGATCCATCTTTCCTGCCAATGATTTCTCGCACAAGAAGAGTTTTAGAGACTTCGCTAAGTCTTATAGTTGAGGCATCCCTCACACTTTCTTTGTCGAGGTGTCCCTTCAACCTATGTTTCCACAAGACAACATTCTTACGGTGATAATGACTTATCACAAAGTTCTCTTGTCACAATAGTGGCTCTATTCCATGCTTTCTTATTTGGAGGCCACCATATTTCCTCCATGGACAAATATTTTCATCTCACATGTGTTCATATGCATACAAAAATTTGTGATATATTTTCATTAATTCATCCAAAATTCTTTTCAAATTTGTTACACACTGATTTTAAATTTCATAATTTCATTTCATTTTAAGATTTGTTCCATATTGGAACCAGAGTTCACAAGCATGATATTTCCTTCTCATAACAATTTGTCTCTTTACAATCATAAAACATTGATCTTCCTCATGGGATTGCAGTATTTCCATTTCCCAAACCCTCTTTCCTGCAATTCAATATTTACACAGCCAAACAAATTGTTAGTTTCTCATGCATATATATTGACATTGCAAATTTGCAATGGCATCGCAAACAAAAAAAAATTGTGTGTAGTCTAACATTTGCATCACCTTTATCTAAAAATAGAAAAGGAAACATCATTCTTTACATATGCATCATTTCAACATACCAAACTTTTCCAATGCAATTTATCATTAAATGAATTGAATCAATGTGTCAATGCTCATGGTCACATTCACACATAATGTACCCCTATATTGGTTTTAGATTATTACTTTTCATGTTAGGCACTCTTTCCATGGTGTATTGGAACTCATCCAACCTCTCACCACATGGATTTCCTATCCACATTCATTATTACAGCAGGGTTGTTCTTCTCACTTTGATTTGATCATAGCCTCAACTCAGCACACAAGAATTCGAAGGTTTCTCATGAATGCATTCAAGCATTCTATATTCACTAGTAATGAGGGTGCCAACATTCATGGCCATCCAATTCCTCTTTCTACCATTATTACAACTCTGTAAAATACTGGAAGGTTCTCCTTCCCTACTAGTCAGCCCATTACATGCCCTCTAATGCAAACATGCATTTACTCAATGTATTCAATCAACGTGCTATTTATGATCACTTCCATTCCCAATCATTCCCGATGGGTCAATGCGCTCACGAAACATCTATTCATGATCTTTCTTGCAAGGATATTAATCATCCTTGGCGATCAAGGTTCATGCCTCTCATCATTCAGGTTCTTTTTCCTGAATCTTACCTCTCTCGGGTATCAATGGCATATAATAGCCATTCAAAATCATTTTCATATAATTGAAATAATAAAATATTTCATAATGGATTCTTACCGAATCCCTTTCAAACCTTATGCCACATAGGCATGAACACTTTTATACTTGTTCTAGCTTCCAACACCTTCTCTAATCTTACCTCATCAGTGGTGCTTCATGGGACTCCAAAGTCCCTTCAACATTATTTTCTATCAGCAACATTTTTGTAATTATCATCTTCCTGAGGTTGTCCATCATTGGTATTTGTCTTCCCCAACAATTCCAATATTTTCCTACATACAACATACATCATCACATTCACAATCGTATCAGTTTTCATGTAAAATAAAAATGTATGTATCAGAGCATTTAAATCAATAAATCATTTTCATATATGCCCCAACATATATCTATGCACTCTATCATGCAAAAACACTTACATGCATCAGTAAATCAATTTCTCATCCCAGCGAAACACCATCAAGAACACGAAAGGAGTCAAGGGACTCTTCCCTTTTTCCAACTCCTTCTACATAGCCTGAAAATTTCATCCCAACTGAGTTATTTCTAAGGTCTCACTTCCTTTACTTAACATGGCTCAATTAATCCTATTCCTTTAAACACACTTATTATCTTACTTTTCTTTCACCATTTGTACTTGTTTTCTTAGTTGTCCTTTTAAAACATACAACTTTGTCTCATTATTCATAGTTTTAGAGGGAGAAAAGTATTAATCCTTTTATCCTTTTTTTTTTTTCTAATGAAATCTATCCCTCCTGGGATCTTCCTTCTCTCTTCCTTGAGTAGTCTCATTCAATTTCATATTGACCTTTCTGGATAAATCAACATGCTACTAGTCAGGTACCCTACCTTACTATTTAGGCACCCTATCTTCCACATAGTGTAACTCCAAAATTACAAAGACCTAGAAGTTGAAATTTGTACCACAAGTACTCTGATAAGTCTTCTCAATATTATCTAGGTTTCTCCTTCTGAAAATGCTCCAAGAAACAATTATAGTGAAAATGGAAAAATGTCTATCTTGAGGAGAAAAACCCTAGGATCGATGCTCTAATACCAAATGTAATGAACCAAAATGCTCAAAATATCATAAAATAGTAGAAGTACACACCATGTACATAATGTGAATGATGAGCACAACTCCAAGATAGATAAGTTACACAATAACTCCTTAAATAATAGGGGAAATCCCTTCGAATAACCAAATACCATTCATACTTCACAATTCACCTTCCAATAATGAATACATGATCTCTTATATATAGTTATTCACACTTTCACATGAGGCCCCTTTATCACTAGGCCGACACTATTACATATGTATTTACACATTACATGTACATTTAGTCTCATATATGCCCCCCCTTGGGGTCATATCATATACATTTAGCCATATATATGCCCCCTTTGGGTCATAACACTTTTAGTTCACAATGAATTATGAACCTGTGCATTCCACACATTACCATTAGGGATCAGGATGGTCAACATTCATTTGCATATATTTCACTCATGCAGGATATTTTAAAATGTAATCTAGGATTCTTGTACAAATAGACTTTGGCATCTATTGTCTAATTTTCCAACAGTCATTAAGATTATGACTCTATTCTCTTGACAGAGTTCTCACACAGTTCCTCCACATGGAACTATCTCATCATGCAACTTCCTTATTGCATATTCGTCATTGTCTGAGACAACCTCAACCTCAAATCAGCTTCATCTTTGTCATTTTGGATTCTTTCCCAGTATTCCATAAGGGATATAAGATTGCATTATTATTATGCATTTCATATTTACATTCAAATAAACATCCTTATGTTAATAGTTTTCTTTCAAGTTGTGATTTCATGCACTTAATCACATGCATTAGCATGTTGTATGTGTCCACCATTGGCACACTCCACAGTTTGCACATCGCATGTCGATTTAAATAATTTTCCTCATGATTGTTCACAATCATTTACATGAACTTTCTCAAAGGAACAATCTTGTTTCCACCTATTCATTACAGAGCATCCCTGCTCATTTACTCTTTCTTCAATTTCCACTAGCCTTTCCTGAGGAAATGGAATGCATCCCCGTCAAACTATTATTCAAAACAAAACAGTCCCGACTCTTTAGAATAGAGTTAGCCATGCATCCATGGAATTTCCAATCCAGGGAAGTACAAATATTGCCTCACACCTCACTTATTTAGGCAGTCATACCATGCCCTTAGCCTATGTATATGAATTTTGAATAATACAAAATATGCAAGTGATATACATGTGTGTGTGTGTGTGTGTGTGCATCACTTGCATATTTTGTATCATTCAAAATTTGTATATTATATCTTTAATTCATATCAACCCTTAGTACATATGCATACATGGATATTCAACATACAAGTTCACTACTTTCATATTTTTCATATCATTCCTACATGCTCGTAATTTGAACTTTAATATCAGTTTCCCTTAGATCTTACAGCTATTCACATGGAAAGTCTTGTAGACATAATCATAATTATGTTTCCTTTTTCTCATGGAAATAGCCAACAATAAATTACTCTCACCCAACTTCTATAAAATCATTTACAGTTCAAAATACCACTAGGTATTTACAACATTACTCAAGGCAGTAAGATGCCCAAATACAACTTTCCTTCATGCCCCAAACCATTTTTTAACTCATGATTGGTCATAATAATTCACAAGAACACTTAAAGGAATTATCACAATCCTGTTGCATTATTTCACAAAATAGAGGAAATAAAAACAGGTAATTATTTTATTTTCCAAGGCATCCAAATAACAATGTCACCTCTCTTCATGTCTCAAATCTGTCTTCGTCAACATATTTTTACAAACAAAGTTCTTTTTCAAAATTTCTCTCACTACCACTTGAGCCTACTAAGCCATATTTTTGTGGCTTCCATTCTCCCTTGGATGTCAACCCCACCCATTAGTCATATTGAAATGCCTCATCATTTCCTTATCATACTTTACGTCAACCTTTCATTAGTCATTACAACCCTATATTCATAAGGAAATAAGCAGTCACATTATCAACATTTCATTCACGTTGTTATATTTCCAGCTAACATCAGGTCATTATGAATCACAATGCCCAATCAATAGGATATAGTCTAACCCCAACCACAGATTATCACAAGTATATATGCATTTTTTATACATGGTCACTCCTTGCCATATGTATTACAACACATTCACATCTTACACCTTCATCCATAAGTAAGTACTCAATTCAATAGGTGTGCATAAATTTCTTTGTACATCGATGAGCTCATAAACTAACTCATATGTTCAAGCCATTTCACCTTCTTTATGAAGACTATCAATAGTCCAAAGGAATCCTTTTTCTTTTGCGTAAATAGGTTGTTCCAGTTACAAGTTTCATTTAGTATAGGTCAAACAGATTGACCTTACAAATTTTCCATCAGTCCTCTCATCGTGAGGAATTTCATATACAGGGTTTAGTCTTTTATTTAAGCAGTAATTAATAATGCTAAGGATTATATCAATCCATACTAAGTTCCTTTAACCAGAAGGGAATTTTCCGTAAGTGTAAAGACCCTCCTTAACTGAATATCGATGAGTAAGTGAATACAATGAATGTTATATAAACAAATTTTATTTATTTATTTAAAATCCAAGCGTAACTTGTCATAATACGCAACTAATTTAAATTTCCAACATTTAATTTTAAAAATATATATCATCACGCAAAAATAAATTACATTCATTTCTTATGTACGAAAATAAATAATTGTGCACAATAAATCTTTATCCTAGAGGGAGTAATGACACAACCCTATAGTAACGACTCTCATCACGATAAAATAAGGACTCGGATTGAACACCCACTTTATTAATCTTCCAAGTAAGCAGACATACGAAAAACAATAATGAGATAAGCCTAAGTACTTAACAAATGATATAACTAAAAGCAATATTCAACAGGTAAATAGTAAATATCACCTGCGCAAATACAATTCCATTTGTCGCTAAGTGATGTACCAACACTATTTTAATGAGATTATCTAAGTGATAAAAAGTGTATACATAACCTCCTCATTACACATTACCTAAGATTGTGCAACAGGTGTATTATTAAATTTATGTTCAATGTGTATGTCGTAACTTAATTTCAACAATTGTTAATTGAAATCATTTACGTAGTCGTTACTATAATTTATTGATTAATCACTACATAAAAAGAGATCATTACTATAAGTCATTTCTATTTCATATTCTAATTCATTACTATTGTTATCATATTTACATGTTGTAATTATTTTATGTATATACATATTTTAAGCCATATTTTTCATAATTAGAAAATTTGTCTAAATTAGATGAAGTTACATTTCTAGGAAAAAGTCGATTTTTAAACTCCTATGCTAAAATAAAAAGCATATCTTTGTAAATGAGCAACTCAATCACTCAGTCAATATCTAAATATCAGAAGCCTTGGAATAATTTGGTTAATTTATGTTTATACTTAAAAACTATCAATTGACTCTAGTGAAGAGGTCGTATGGACCTGGAAATTTTCGAAAGGAGATTAGATCAATCGGTAACAAGTAAAGATACTAAGGGTGGACACCAGCGGTTGACGAACAACCTTTAAACTGAGTATCACACCATGATACTGAAATGTAAATGTCAAGGAGTGATCCACGATAACGTATTAAAATAAAAGCAAAGCTACACTACTAGACCATTACAGAGAGAATAAACTCTGATGTCCAGACCGGTACATCCGTTGACCACTACCATTTAATAACTTCTAGAAACAAATAGAATTCGTTATGGCATGGGATGCGACCAGTCTTACCACCAGAAACTTCACCACAACATGACCATGAGGTTATTAACAGAAAAAATAATATAAATAAATAAATGAACGATGTAGTAGTAGACAAACATAAGGTTAATCAAGTCAAATAGTAAGGAGGAAAATCCGCCTTCTTCGATTACTCGTGAGGGTTAAACCACATGTAACCAACAAGGAGAGGAACTTAATAATATAACAAATAACTAGAAAAGGGTCTTAAAAAAATATATTGTAAGCCACGAAAGAAAATCTTTGTACACTGGCTAGTTGGACTTGAAACATAAAGGTAACAATAGAGATATGTGTAACAATAAGAACACGAGGAGATGACATATGTGTAGAAGTATTGCGAAAAGACAACTAGTTAGTAAATAAATTAAGGTGACACCTAGATATACAAGTAAAACAATCTTCGTACCAATCACAACAATTGGTTAAACTGGGTTCCTCTCGATGAAGTTATCTCTGAAAATACATCCAAAGCAACGATTACCTTTCCTAGGTGGGTGGCGATGTCAAATAATCTTCAGACAATAATCATAATCCATCATAAGTCTTCATTCTATTAAAATATATGGTCTATTACTCAGAGTTATATACACTGGCCTACTGCAACTAAAAGTCATATCTAAAACTCTTATCAGGGGATTGATAACAACAAAACATGTCACCACTCCTTGATTGAAAGTTGGTCTTGTAGATTAAAATTTAACGGTACAACCTGTTTAATTTCATCCTTAAATGTTAAGCCCGAGTGGAACCTCCAAATTCAATTTTAAAAAAATGATCAAGGCCTTTAATAATCAGCGAGGAAGTAGTCCATGGAAGATCGAAATTTGTGTTCTAAAGATATTCCCTGAATAGGTAAGTTTACTACAGTAAAAAACATTTCCATTTGAGGATGAGAGGAACTGGGTGATTCTCTTCGTTGCGACCTGAAAAGAGGATATACCCTTCCATTTAAGAGGTGTGATACATCTTCACAAGAATTATCCCTTGCTCAGACCCTAATCTAGGAAAATTTTAAAATCTAAGAAGATATAGAGGATCAACATTTTCGTGAGTCTATAAGACTAGACAATATAGGGTGTTTCAAGTTATGGATGGAGCAGAAACAAGCAAAACTTGAAGATGAATTTGCAGTAACAAAAATCAATTCCTTCTGAAAACGAGGTGTGGAACCTCTGAATCTCGCACTTTCAGTTCGATACCCTATCAATTCTTTTGAAGAAAGCTAACATGCATACTTTAACAATTCCATGCAACTATGAAATTTGAAGTCAACCATGAAAATATGAAGTAGTGAAGCTCCACCAGTATCGGTTCTAGATCAGGATCATGACCAATAAAGTTTAATTCATAATCTTAACAAGATTAAGTATTAGCTTGAAAAGAAAACAATAATTCAAAAAAGTTGTATACATCAAAATGTATTAAATTTACATAATAAAATAAGCATAACAAAATGTCATACATCAAATATATTAAATTTGTATAAAAGAAAATAAGCGTATAAAAAAATGTCATCCAATGCATTTAATTCTACATATAATCTATATATGAATATTAGGAAGAATATATCATTGACCAAGACGTCTCCACAGACATAGTTGTTATACAAGTTTAATATAGTACCAATTTAAAACAACTATACACTTTAATACCGTGATCAAATGAGTGTTGATATATGAGGATGATGCCAAACCCGAAATCTTACACATCGTCTTTTCCTTTTCCTACTAATCGAAAGACTTCACCGGTACCTCCCAGCTAGTACTAGGGGTACTCTTATTCCCCCTTAGCCCCCCGAGCCAAAAAGGGGTCACACACATAATTTTATATCCAAATAGCTCAAGCTTTCCCTCGCAAGGAGAGCCTTCCACCTCTTGCACAAACTTGCAGCCCAACTCACACAAGTAAACTAGTCTCTTGAAATTTTTACAACATTTTAGTCATCCAATAATAGGGTCCTTTCCTCCTACCTCTCCATTCTTTTTATAAGAAATTCCACCTCGACACTTGTCATTTCATGCATAATTAGGTAATTTTTAATAATTAATTAAGAGATTATTCAACCCGAACACATGTCACATTTTCCCCAAGTTGCACATGTTTATTCCTTTTTAATGTAAATAATTATGCATTTTCCCTAACACTCCTCAATTAGTTCCTAGTTTTTCTCCTAGTTGTCACTTAGTTCCCCAATTTCTCTTTTATTGTGTCCCCTAACTAATTCATAGTTGGGTTTGATTAGGACCATTCTCTTAGTTAGGATTTAGAGTCTAGATTGACTTAGGATTCTAAATCTATGTTGACAACCCATCTCTCATGAAATCGTTTCTTTTTATTATAAATATTTTTATTAATTTCATACACACATTGTGCACATGTCTTAATTTTTATTCTATTCTCCCTTTACTAGTTTTGATTAGTATAAAATTCCCTTAACTCAATTCTATAACTTGTTTAGGAATAAACAATTAGACTTGGGTTTTTATTATGTTCCCTTTCATAAATTAATATAAAATTATATATATTCATATTATCTTTTCTATCAGATCTAAATAATTCTTTTATTCTCTAAGGTCTTCTAGATTTCTATTAACACAATAATTTATTCATGCGACGTTCCCTTAAAGACGCACCTCCGTGCTCCATGGGTACCATTTGCCATTAACTTAGTTTGGAATTTGTATGACGCTTTGAGTCAATCCTACACTTGTCGACCTTATGTGAGACTGAGGGATTACTGAGGAATAATGAATCTTCCTTATTGCATGCCCCTCATAATCCTCATGAGTGACTATCTCAGTCTGCCCTCATGGCATCGTGAACCTCTCAGGAAAAGGTAGTTGTTAACCTTCATTTCAGGCCACAGAGGGAGTGATAGTAGGTTGTAATAGGGATGCTTCAACACCTCTCCCTCATCAAACTGATATATGTGTATGACCCCTTTACTCCATATGTGAGTCGAATTTACAAGCGTCACCATGCCTACATCCACTGAAAAATATAATATTAATAACTCATATACATGAAATCCATAATTGAATCATCATCATAACAAATGTTTAAATAAAACAAGTACTCATAATCAAAGTCAATAGTCCACTCCCTGACTCAATCTGGAGTCCAAGGAAGTTTGTCGATGCCATGAACATCCTCATTATGTCATGTTTCCTGCACACTCAAGAAACCTCATCATAATACCTCTCAATGTTATACATCAGTAATAATAACATATCAAATTTCAATAATAAATCATAGTATAGATTCATAAACCAAAACAAATAATCATTATGTACCATGTTTATTCGGATCACTTGCACGCAAGTGTCCTCAAATAATAATTGGTGTTATGAAAATATGGTCAGTGAAATCTGGATGTTACATACACCCCCTCTTGTTTTAAACTTCGTCCTAAAGTTTGTACAATCTAACAATGAAGCAATAAATAGTTTCTACTAATCTATATATCAAACTATCAAAATAAATAAGGAAATTACTGACACATCTCATATACATCCTCCCAAGTAGCAGAATGTGGACTATAATTGTCCCACTGGACCTTGACCTGATCGACCAATAGATGTCGTGGTTTTCGAGTGCGATGGTATAGTATGAATATTAGTTATACCATGAGAGAACCCTCGTCAAATCCATGCAATGAACTCAAATCAATAACATGTGATGGATCTGAAATATTATGACGTAAAACTGAAACATGAAACACATTGTGCATACGCCTCAAAGAATTAGGTAAGGCTAGTTGGTAAGCCACAGGTCCTTTCCTTTCTATAACTTTGAAAGGTCCCACAAACCTTGGAGAGATTTTAGTGCCCTTTCCAAATTTAATTGAACTCTTATGCGACTTCACCCGCAAAAACAATTAACCACCAACCTCATAACTATGGTCTATATGATGCACATCTGCATAACTCTTTTCTTGGTCTTGTGCTTCCTTAATCCTTTTCTTAATGGTTCACATTTGATCTTTCATTTCCTAAATCACTTCTAGTCCCACCAGGACCCTATCTTCTAGTCGATCCCAACTCAAAGGTGTCTGACATGGTCGTCCATTTAGAAACTCAAAAGGTGCCATCTTTATTGAACTATGATAATCGTCGTTGTACACAAACTCTACCAATGGTAAAAATTCGTCCCATCGTTTTTTTTGTTCCATCACATACATTCGAAGCATATCTTCTAGAATTTGATTTGTTCTTTTTGTTTTTCCATTAGTTTCGGGGTGCTATGTAGTACTAAAATTTAAATGTGTTCCAAAGACCTCTTGGAAACTAGTCAAAAAATGTCCAGTGAATATTGATCCTCGATCGGATATTATGTTCCTCGGTACACCATGCAATCTCACAATTTCATTAAAAAATATTATAGCTATGTCAGGGGTGTGATATGTCATGCAAACTAGAATAAAATGCGCACTCTTCATAAAAGTGTCGACAACTACAAAAATAGAATCATGTCTCCTTGTCATCAATGGCAATCCAACAATAAAATCCATCGATATAACTTCCCATTTCGATTCAAGAATCACATGTGATTGTAATAATCTCGTTGGATGTCTATGTTCATCCTTCACCTACTGACATTCAAGACATTTCACAACATAGTTAACTATATTAGTTTTCATTCCCTTCCAAAAGAATATTGGTTTAATATTTTCCTTCATTTTCGTGACTCCAAGAGGAGTCATATACACTGCTCGATGAGCTTCGTTCAAAATAAAATTTCTCAATTCATCATTTGGTGGTACATAAATTCTTCCATTATATCTTAATAGTATGTCATTGTCCAAAGAATAACCCTGATCTCTAGGTATCATCATGGTATCTTGTCCAATATTGTCTTTTACTTCCTTGTACCAGTCATCATCAATCTGTAATGCTAAAATATTTTCTTGAAGATTCAACTTTAGGGGTATTAGTGAGAAAATGCACGGTCTTTGGTTCAACGCATCTTCTACTATTTTAACTATTCATTTAATGTATATGATCTCAAAATCATACTCACTTAAAAAATTTCACGAACGTCTTTGTCATGCATTCAAGTCACTCTAAGTAAAAATGTGTTGCAATCCACTATGATCGGTTTTCAACTTGAATTTATGTTGAATAAGTTAGTGCCTCCAAACACGTAAGGCATAAAAAATCAATAATAATTCCAAATCTTGTGTTGCATAATTCTCTTCATACCTTCTTAGTTTCCTTGAAATATATGCATTTTCTCAGTGATACCCCATGAACAAACGAATAATGATGCATCCGAGGTTTTCTTACCCTATATACAAGGGACAACATACAAGATTGCTAGGATTTTGAAAAAGAAAAGCATTGGGGCAATTTTCAAACCCTTAAAAACTATTAGAAATTCCCTTAGGTCAGTCAAAGACCATGTTGATCCCATCGGACAGAAGGGTGTCTATATGATCCCATGCTCATGTGGTAAACAATACATAGGAGAAACAGGTCGCTCCTTTAGAATTAGGATTCAAGAACATGCTGCTTCCATTAAACATAATCACACTCGTCCCTCAGCCTTGGCAGAACATTCATACAAAACTAAACATCACATTTGTATTGAAGATGCCAAAATTCTCGCCAAGATAGATCACTATCACAATATGAAATTTAGAGAAGCAATCAAAATTGAAAAACAACCTAACAATCTAAACAGAGATGATGGATGGTAAATTAGTCAGAACTGGATCCCAACACTAACCACAATGACTCATTCTAGAAAGTCAATTAATAATTAATATATTTTTTAGGTTTTTGTATTTCTTGTTTTCATTTGATTTAAGTCAGCTCTGAATAAACAATATTTTTAGGTTTATAAAAATTCATTAATTTCACTTTTAATAATTCGACTCTTCATAATATCTTTTCATGCATTTATTTACAATTGTTAAATCTTTTTCCTTCATATCTCATATTATTTTCCTGATGATGGACCACACTGTTTTGGTTTGAAACGTCGAAAATGAAAAAACCAATGCGATAACTTCAAAAGAACTACCTCATCATATATGCGATAACTCGGCCTTCTTTCATTAGTACTCCACCCATACCTTCTTTGGATGTGTCAGTGCATACTAAGAATTCCTTGTCCAAACCAGGAACCTTCAATATCAATTTTTTTGTTAGTAATTCTTTAAGCTTCTAAAATGCTTCAGCGCATTTCTCTGACCATACAAATTTCTTATTCTTCTTTTGCAATTTCGTAATTGGATTTGCTATTTTAGACAATCCTCGACGAAACGTCGATAGTAACTTGTTAATCCCATAAAAATACGTACTTCTTGCACGTTTGTTTGTGTTGTCCATTCCATAATAGCCTCTACCTTCATTGGATCCACAATGATACCTACTCTAGAAATAATGTGTCCCAAATAGTGTATCTTCGTCTGATAAAAATAACACTTCAACAAATTTCCGTAAAACTTGTTTTCTCTTAAGCAATGCAAAACTAATCTCAGATGTTCATCGTGCTCCTCTTTCGTCTGAGAGTAAACTAATATATCGTCAATAAATACCTATATGAACTTGCCCAATTACTCGTGGAATACCCCATTAATTAAACTCATGAATACACCAGGGGAATTTGTCAATCCAAATGGTAATACCATAAATTCGTAATGTCCAAATATTGTCTTAAACATTGTTTTAAGAATGTCTTTCTCTTTGATTCACAACTAGTGATATCCCGATCTCAAATCAATCTTTGAAAATACGGTTTCCCCCTTCATTTGATCAAATAAGTCATCAATTCTTGGTAACGGGTATTGATTCTTGATCGTGTCTTTATTTAATTGATGATAGTCAATGCAAAGCCTCCACGATCTGTCCTTCTTTCTTACAAAAATTATTGGTGCACCCCATGGTGATACACTTGGACGTATAAATCCCAAATATAATAACTTTAAATTGCATCTTTAACTCTTGCAATTCAGGTGTTGACATTCGATAAGTCGTTCTAGCAATTTGTTTTGTTCCAGGTTTCATATCTATAGTAAATTCCAATTCTCTTTCTGGTAGTAAACCTGGTAGTTCCTTAGGAAAAACATCAACAAATTTTGATACTACTGGAAAGTATTCCAATCTTTTCGTGTCACCTTTTTCTCTAAGGGACAAAATGGCATACAACTTACATTCTTTGCGCATATTTTTCTTCAATTGTAGGGAAGTAATAAATCTTAGTGATACTCCTTGGTTTCTACCTACAATTACTTGATTATGTCCCAAATCATCAATCAAACTTAATATTTTTGTATTACAGTTAAGTATCACATTGTGCAATTCTAACCAATCCATTCCAATCACAATGTCGTAGGATCCTAAGGTTGTGACAAAAAGGTTTACACTAGCAATGAATTCACCCATATTAATTTTACAATATTTTATCTTTCCTCCAACTTTTTGCTTGGCTCCATATGTCATTTCTACATATCTAAACTCATCTTGCTCGACTGCATTCACCTTAATTATTTGAGCGAAGCACTAGATATAAAACTCTCACTAGCTCCTTGATCTATAAAAATACTAAATTCGTGTTTTGTTATCATACCTGATGTCTTGAGAACTATAGAATGATGCTCATCCTGGCGGTTATTCACTGCTGCATGAATTCTATGGTTCTTTCCCAAATATACTACTTTCATTTGTCCTGCTGATCCAGAAGTTCTCTCCTTCTTGATAGGAAAATCTCTCTGATAATGGGGTTCTCCACAATTCCAACATCCATTCTTAGGGCCGGTGCTCCTAGTTTTAGAGAAAGAATCTGTTGGTCTAGAGTTATGAGGCCCTGATCTATTCTGTGGAATATATATATATATATATATATATATATATATATATATATATATTATTGTTTTTGTTGAGGATGACATGAATACTTCTATGGGTATTCTGTCTACGTGATGTAGAAAATACAGGTCCTTTGGGTGTATCATGGTGCCCAGAAGTCTGTCTAACAGGTGTTTATTGTTGCAGCGCTCTACGTGGCGTCTATCTTGTCTTCCTAGAAGGAGTACTACCCTGATCCCCATTGTTCAACTCTTCTTCAATGATAAAATATTTTTGTATTGCATCGTGCAAAGTCTGAGGCATCAAGATCCTCACCTTAGCACAAATGTTGTAGTTGAGACCAAAAACGAACTTATTAACCTTTAAATTTTTAGTGTCCAGGTCCAGAGCATATCTGAGAAACTCCATAAATTTATCCTCATAATCAGGTACTATAAAACTACCCTATCATAAAGCATTGAATTCATTCAGTTGGCTCTCAATGGACTCTTCAAATAGGTACCTCTCTCGGAATCGCTCCTCGAACAATTCCCAAGACACATCTTCAACTCCCATATCCAGTTGTGGTAAGAGTGTCTTCCACCAAAGAAGAACACTTCCTTTCAATTGGAAGACCACCATACAAGCCTTCATGTTATAGGTGTAATCGTGCAGTGCAAAGCACATTGCCATATTTTCCAACCAAGCTTCAGCAGCTAAACCGTTCTTGGAACCCCCGAACACGACAAAGTTTACCTTCTCAAGTTCTCTATGAACACTACCACTAACTATAGGAGGACGATATGAACCCTCATTGGGTGCATATCCTCTACCCTCATCTCGATCAAGGCGATTTATTAGTTACTATGACATCCTCTGAAAAGACCTCATCATACCCATGACATTGTCCACTACAACATGCTCCTGCTCAGTAGTATTCTCTTCTCCCTGTGGAGAAGATCCCTCGGGTGTGGGTTGTTAGAAAAATAGGATGACGAAGAAATAAAATAAAACAAATGTAGAAACAAAACACAGAAGACACGCAATACAAGAGAGACACAGATTTACCTGGTTCACCCAGTGTGGGCTACATCCACCAGATAAATTGCCAGGTCCTTCCTTTATTATTATCCAACAAATGAAGGGATACAACCTACAACAAAACCTGTTGTAACTTCCTCTTCTTTCTCTCACAATATCCTCTCTCAGAATACAATATTCACCATCATCCATAGCCGCAATACATTTCCCTCATAAAAGAGGGTAGCCTTCTAGGGAAAAAAACCTTAACATAATCTCTACCGTTAGATCTGCGACCTTATAATGAACGGTCCAGATTTACAATGAAATTATAATATACTTTTACAAGGCAATTTTTTCTTTGGGGGCTTCGCCCTCGAACCCCCGCTGGGGGCCCGCTTGCCCCCAGACCCCCCAGCCGGGGGGATATCCCCCCCAGACCCCCCAGCCAGGGGGATATCCCCCCCAGACCCCGCAGAGGGGGTACCCCCCTCTGCATTCCACCGCGTGGAAGAGTGCACATACTTATGGGGTGTAAATACTTCATGGGGTATAAACATGGCTGAAAGCAAGGACCTCTGAATCAGGAAGATAATCAGTCTCCACAATCAACAATCTCCCACTTGGAGACTGATCTCAACAACTCCACCGTTGTTGTATATGCTGGACTCTGAACCTTCTTGGACCTGGAAAATTTCTCATTTTCATCTTCATTCTTGAAGACTAACTGAAAATGAGCAGGAACTCAGTTTCTCCCTGGTTACTCCCTTTGTTAACATGTCTGCAGGATTTTGGCTAGTGTGTATCTTTTCCAGCTTCAATTGTCCATCTTCCAAGGCAGATTGTATGAAGTGGTACCTCAACTGTATATTCTTAGTCTTCGAATGGAAGGATGAGTTCTTTGCAAGGTGAATGGCACTCTGACTGTCACAGTACAATCAGTTGTTCTCCTGCGTATTTCCCAATTCCTCCATAAACCTTTGTAACCAAATCATTTCTTTACTAGCCTCTGTAGCAGCAACATACTCTGCCTCTGTTGTTGAAAGTGCAACAACCTTTTGCAGTTTTGAAATCCAACTTACTTTTGTTCCACCTATAGT
>ML822159.1:70047-81678 GCA_009831015.1 Picea engelmannii | reverse complement strand
AGCCAAGATGATGATTGGATTAGAGCAATGAATGAAGAGCTTGATTAGATTGAGAAGAACAATACTTGGGAGCTTGTCCCTAGACCTGAAGATAAAAATGTAATAGGTTCCAAATGGGTGTTCAAGAATAAAATGAATGAAAAGGGACAAGTTGTTAGAAATAAAGCTAGATTGGTCTGTAAAGGGTATGCACAAGTTGAAGGTCAGGACTTTGATGAAACTTTTGCACCAATGGCAAGATTGGAAGCTATAAGAATGTTTCTTGCTTATTCATGTCATAAGAACTTTAAAGTTTATCAGATGGATGTTAAGTCAACATTTATTAATGGAGATCTAGAGGAAGAAGTATATATGGAACAACCTGAAGGATTCTCATTTATAAATAATCCTAATAATGTTTTCAAACTAAAGAAGGCCTTGTATGGACTGAAACAAGCACCATGAGCTTGGTATTATAGACTGGACAAATTTTTACAAGATAAAGGATTCAAGAAAGGTATTGTTGACAACAACCTTTACATTAAGTCTAAAGGTGATAATTTATTAGTTGTTTTGGTTTATGTAGATGATATTATTTTTGGGTGCACTAATGAATCATTTGTCCAATGGTTTGCTAACTCTATGCAAACAGAATTTGAGATGTCCATGATAGGAAAACAATCATATTTTCTTGGCTTACAAGTAAAACAAAGTTCTGCAGGAATTTTTGTATCTCAAGTAAAATACTTGAAAGAGATGTTGAAGAAATTTCAGATGGAGGACTCCTCTCCTATTAGTACACCCATGGTGGTTGGTTGCAAGCTCAGTAAAGATGACATTTCACTTGATGTTGATCAAAGGACATATCGATCAATGATAGGCAGTCTTCTGTACATCACAGCATCTTGTCCTGATATAATGCAAGCTGTTGGAATGGTAGGTCGTTATCAGTCTTCTCCTAAACAAGGTCTTTTGGTAGTTGTCAAAAGGATATTCAAATAATTGAAGGGAACAATGACTTATGGTCTATGGTATCCCAGAAATCAGAATTTTCAGTTAACTACTTATTCATATGCAGATTGGGCAAATTGTGTAGATGAAAGAAAGAGCACCAGTGGAGGTGCCTTCTTCCTGGGAGACTCGTTGGTAGCATGGATTAGTAAGAAACAGGGGTCTATTTCCTTATAAACTACAGAAGCAGAGTACATTGTTGTTGCTACTTGTTGTACTCAGATCTTGTGGATGATTCAAACTCTTGCAGATTTGAAGGTAAACTATACTGATCCGATTACAATTCACTGTGATAACACTAGTGCCATTAGTGTCTCCAAGAATCTCGTTCTTCATTCCAAGACTAAGCATATCCCAACAAAATACCATTTTCTTAGAGAACAAGTCACAAACAGAATTGTTCAGCTGAATTATATCCCTTCCATAGAATAGATAACAGACATCTTTACTAAACCCCTAGCCAAGACACCATTTGATTATCTCCGACAGAAGATGGGTGTCATCCCATCTGACATCTAAGAAAGTTCATCCTGTTAGGGGGAGTTTTGTATTGATTGATTGAATATATGATACCTCCTAAAAATACTGCAACAGCTCAGGGGGAGCATGTTCTCTTTGACATTGACGGCAAAGGGGGAGAATAGGAGTGGTGGTCTAGACCGGATGCTACAATTGGAGGTCCAAAACAGTTTCTAGTGCAATCATTCAGGGTTTCCATCAATGCCAACGGGGGAGATTGTTGGCATGTTTACAGGCAGGTGTGATTTTCTTTGATGACAAGATCAGATTATGCAGCGTGTTTGTCATTGATGGCAAGATCAAAGTATGCAGCGAAAGAAAAACAGGGACAACGGAAGTTCTGAAGAGAAAAGTGCATAAGTATATGCAAAGTGCAAGAGTGTGATTTTTCTTTTGAAGGAAAACAGGAAGGAAAGGAAGATCAACAGCGATGATCGAATGGAAATATCAAAGTTTTGATCCGACTCTATTTCAAAGGTTCAGATATCGAGACTTGGAGGTGTCAAGAACACTACAACAAGAATGTTGAAATCGTGATATGCGAAATCGCGAAATAATTATAGCCGTCAGATTGAGGTTTGATGTGGACCGTTGATCCAACCCCATTTCGAGGTTTTGGATACCGGAAATTGGAGTGTTGAAACATGATGCAGGAGCATCTCTCCACGTCAGCCAGCCAACCAGCCAGCCATATCAGCGCATGCATTCAATGTTGAAGAAAGGCATAGCCCTCATCTTCAATTTTGAATTTGAATGTAATTAATGTTGTAGGCTGTTGAGCCATGGAGTCGTGCCTTTGTGCAGGCATTAGAGTAGGTAGGCCTTAATGCTTGTAAGGATGAGATCTAGATCTGATTTGTGGACTAGACAGCCCATTCAATGTAATTGAATAGGGTAGGTAATTCAATGTAATTGTAAGAGCTCGAAGAGCCTCCTCATGTAAAAAGATCAATTGGTATCTCATTTTCGAAGGAGTTTTAGTAAGAGAAGAGAGTATGCAAATAGAGAGCAGAAGAGAAGGATCCAAGACCTTGTTACAGGTCGTGCTCAGGAACACCTTGTAAAAAAAAAATAGGCATTTTCCATTTAATACAAGTAGCAGTTTTTCCTGCATATTGTTTGTGTTGTGTGAATGTCTTTGTGTGTTCAATATATGTTGTAGATGTATGTTAGGTATACATTTGTAGGGGTTTTGTTTGATTTCAAGATTGAGAAGTCTTTGAGGTTTCATGCTAGGAGGGCGTGACAGAGTACTGCGGTCTTTGAATACCAGTGCCCAGAAGAATTTATGAACTCTGCAGAGTCAGACAAAGATGTGTCAGGTGGGCATAATAGCTGAAATCAACAATTCAAGAGGAATACCTCAAGGTTTTTGAACACCTTGGAGGCAAGGTTGTGTATGAGAAAACATAGTTGTAGACAGAATCTCAGAGTAGTTTTGTAGAGCTCTGCCAGGTGGGCACTGAGAAAGTGAAAAAAAGTGCATAGAAGGAACTCTGTGGAGTTCATAAGAAGAAAAAAGCTCTGAGGAGTTCTGTGAAGCTCTGCCTGGTGGGCATTGAACCAATGCACAGTGATACATTGAGAGGAACTCTGTTGTGAGTTCAAGAAGAACCAAAATCACTGAGGATTCTGAGAGCTTTTCCAGGTGGGCACTGAGCAGGTACATACGTGAACAGGAGAGGATACTTTGCCAGGTGGGCATTGAGACATTGCGCAAACAGGAACAGATGAGAAGAGAACTCTTTGAGTTCTGGAATTTAGAGGAAGAATCCATTGAAGGATCTTCACAGGGTTGTTGAACACCCTGCAGATTCAACAAGAGGTTGCTTGAGTGAAGGATATCCAGGAGGGCATCCAAATTCTCCATCTGTGGGAGAAAGAAGAAGGATAAAATCCCTTAGGGGGTCTGAGTACTTGGAAGAAGCTCAGAAGAGGTAGCACTTCACGTGCAAGGACTCTACAGAAGTGCAGACGTTAGAATCCTTTGAGGATCGAGAGAAAAGAAGCTCAGGAGGAACAACGTCATTGAGAGCGTAGGCGAGGACTCAAGTCAAGAGTTCGTAGAGGAAGGAAGATAAAGGTCGAGGCCTTTGAGAAACTTGAAATTATTCCAAGTCCGGAAGAAAGCACGCAGAATTTCAGGAGGGAGGACAACTGTCGTCGAATTTTCCAAAGAGATCTGGACCATTGAAGATTTCACATCTAGGGAGCAGCAGAGCGAGCGCACAGGAAGAAATGATCTGCACCATCAGATCTAGAGCGAAGAACCCGTCAGCTGTTGGATAGGCCAAAAGTTGCACAAGGTTTAAGCTTCGTGAACAAGAGAGTGAAAGTCCCAATGAGAGGCGTGGCCATTGGGATTTCGGCGTTCGTGAAATCAAAATTTTCGAGGACAGGAGATCAGGAATCTCCATGGTGAAAGTCCCGAGAACGATCTGAGTTGTCCATTCGTTGAGACACGCAGCGAAGATCGGGAACCTGTTGGTATTTCGGCTACCGGGTTTTTGAGTTAACGGAAGATTGTGTCATCGGGGAATTGCAAGTTGCGAAATCTCGAGATTTAATCAGGACCGTCCATCTTGAGGGGACACATGGAGAAAATCTAAGGGCTCAAGAAAAGTCCCGAAAGGGAAGAGTCCATCGAAATTTTGGAATTCAACATTTCGGGAGTTCCGAGGACAAGAAGTCGGAGCATTTCATTATTGAAAACTCTGAAATCATGAGAAGCGATCAAGACCGTCCATCATAGGAGGATGCATGGTGGAGATCTAAGCATTCGAGAAATTTCTCGAAAAGAAAGCTATCTATCAGCATTACGGGATTCGAAAAATCGGGAATCCTGAGGACAAAGCATTCACGCATTTTGGAAATCCAAGTCCAAAACCCCGATAAAGAGGAAATCTCCGTTATGGGGCCCAGCTGACGTCATATCGAGAAATCGAGAATCGGGATATCGGGGATCCTGTGGACAAGAAGTACATACATTTTGGAAATGCAAAGTCCAGAATCTTGATAAGGTGGAAAGCTCCGTTGTGGGGCCAGCTGACGTCATATCGGGATATCGGGGATTCTGAGGACAAAGTGTCCATGCATTTTGGCATATGAAATCCCAAAACCCCGAAAGGAGATAAGATTACGATCTTATGAGGAATGGTTATATGGACTAGAGCGTAGCCAGACAGGGCTAAGGAAAAAAAGGGGCAAATCAGCAAATCAGAGATCGAGGATTCAAGAGGATAGAGAACTCTTGACATCAGGGATCAGGAAACCCCGAAACCTGAAAGTATATATTTCCTATTGAGGAAGAGGCAGCAGTTGGAGTGCAGAAGACCGTGGGGGGAATTAAGGACCTATGGATCAGATTTTCTCAACAATTCCAGTAGGGGATCGAAAGAGCCAATCCGGCTCATGAATCGGAAGACAGAGATCTTGTGAGTGGATCTTGGCCCGAGGGCTGGGGTTCTGCATCATTTATGGTATCAGAGCTTGATTCTTGTCTGTATATTTCAGGCAATAGAAGCAAGAGGAAAAAGAGCACTATGATACACTATGTTAATTTAAGGTATCAGAGCGCTGATTCTGTCTGTACATTGCAGGGACAGAAGGAGCAAGAAGAAGACAGAGTACTGAAACTCTGTAAGGATTTGTTTGCAGGTAGGAAACAGTCCATAGGCAGTCAGGAGGACTGTAGGAGAAGCTGAGACACTCAGGTTTGCAGGAGTGAGCAGCAGGTTTGCTAGGAGAGCAGCCAGAGACAACAACATGGCTATTGAAGGCCGTAGATATGCTGGAAGGAAAAACTCAGATCTGTGGAGCCAAGAAGATATAGATGAAGATCTCACTGATATAAAGAAAGAAATAGAAAAGCTTGCATTGCGGATGCAGCAGAAAGCCAAACCACGGTGGGTGTATGAATGGCCCATGAGGAAGGCAAAAGCAAAATGGCCAGTCAAGGAGTTGATGGCTAGAATACAACGTAGGATGTTAAGAGGATGGTTGAGGCATGCTGAAAACCTCGACGGACCTAAGGAGATGGTTCAGATATGTGAACCAGAGACTGGGAGAATTCTCGGTGAAGAGAATAAAATGGGATCAGCTGAAGATCTCAAGAACTGCCAGGAGGGCAGAGAGGAAATTTGAAATTGCCAGGTGGGAAAGGAGTTGAGATCATGAATATCTCACGGACTGTCAGGAGGACAGCCAAGGAATTTCACATTGCCAGTTGGGCAATGAAATGAGGTCTCTGCGGGATCTCGAAGACTGTCAGGAGGGCAGTGGAAGCATCTCAAATTGCCAGGTGGGAAGAGATAAGAATACGAGACTATCTGAAGGTCTCATGGACTCAGAGGTGAGTTCAATTCAGCAAGGGGTGCTGATGAAGATGGGATTGGTTGATCTTATAGTCTACCAGGAAAGAAGCAGGAAAATCCTATATTTCTAGGTGGGCAGGGATGAACAGATGAGACTATCTAAGAGTCTCATAAACTCAGAGGTGAGTTTGGATCAATAGGTGTAACTGACAAAGGAGGAAGATTGGAGGAATCTTCTAATGATTGGGGGAATCAAAATATTCCTACCATTTGCCCAAGAGGAGGCATAAATCTACATTGTGGTTGATAAGGCAACAACAGTAGAAGAAGGACAGCTAGCTGAGACTGTCAAAGAAGAATTGGAGCAGACTTTGGAAGCTTCCCAAGCAGATGAAGAAGAAGATGAGAATTCTGAGGAGTGTCTCAATGCTTTCAGCCAGGAAGTTGAGGAAGATGCAGCACTGAAGTTGATAGCAGAAGAAGAAGAAGAGTATGATGAGCATTTTGAGGAGTGGCTCAATATTTTCAGCCAGGAAACTGAAAAGACTGCAACCTGGGAGTTTGCAGCAGCAGAAGAAGAAGAAGTAGACAACATTAGTTTGGCTGATCGGTATGAACAAATTGAAGCCCTGGAGAGAAGGGTGAAGGTGCAGAGCATGCACATCCAACAAGTGAAGTTTGTAGTAGATGAAGAAGGCATGGGAGATCACAGTGATCTGCCCATTTGCAGAAAATTTTTACAGATGGGGAGACTACATGAATAGGGCCAGCCATTGGAGCAGTTGGATGAAGTTATCGACATGATCAGAGAGTTGATGATCCGGTCAGCAGAAATTGTCAGCAAGGAGAGGCTGAGCAGAAGGAAGGAAGCAACAGCAACAACAGTAGTAGGGAGATGGAGCAGATGAATAGCTCCAGAAATTTGTTTGGGATCCAGGAGGATTTCAATAGCTGAGATGGGAATCTCATGAGTAGGAGATCATGAATTTTGTAGTTGAGGAGTATGATGCAGGAGCATCTCTCCACATCAGCCAACCAACCAGCCAGCCATATCAGCGCATGCATTCAATGTTGAAGAAAGGCATAGTCCTCATCTTCAATTTTGAATTTGAATGTAATTAATGTTGTAGGCTGTTGAGCCATGGAGTCGTGCCTTTGTGCAGGCATTAGAGTAGGTAGGCCTTAATGCTTGTAAGGCTGAGATCTAGATCTGATTTGTGGACTAGACAGCCCATTCAATGTAATTGAATAGGGTAGGTAGATTGGAGGGAAGAGCTCGAAGAGCCTCCTCATGTAAAAAGATCAATTGGTATCTCTTTTTAGAAGGAGTTTTAGTAAGAGAAGAGAGTCTACAAATAGAGAGCAGAAGAGAAAGATCCGAGACCTTGTTACAGGCCGTGCTCAGGAACACCTTGTAAAAGAAAAAATAGGCATTCTCCATTTAATACAAGTAGCAGTTTTTCCTGCATATTGTTTGTGTTGTGTGAATGTCTTTGTGTGTTCAATGTATGTTGTAGATGTATGTTAGGTATACATTTGCAGGGGTTTTGTTTGATTTAAATCTTGAGAAGTCTTTGAGGTTTCATGCCAGGAGGGCATGACAAAGTACTATGGTCTCTCAATACCAGTGCCCAGAAGCATTTCTGAACTCTGCAGATTCAGACAAAGAATTTCCAGATGGGCACAATAGCTGAAATCAACAATTCAGGAGGAAGACCTCAAGGTTGTTGAGCAACTTGGAGGCAAGGCTGTGTATGAGAAAACATAGTTGTAGACAGAATCTCGGAGTAGTTCTATAGAGCTCTGCCAGGTGGGCACTGAGAAGGTGAAAAGAAGTGCACAGAAGGAACTCTGTGGAGTTCAGAAGAAGACAGAAGCTCTAAGGAGTTCTGTAAAGCTCTGCCTGGTGGGCATTGAACCAATGCATAGTGATACATTGAGAGGAACTCTGTTGTGAGTTCAAGAAGAACCAAAATCACTGAGGATTCTGAGAGCTCTGCCAGGTGGGCACTGAGAAGGTGCATACGTGAACAGGAGAGGATACTCTGCCAGGTGGGCATTGAGACATTGTGCAGACAGGCACAGAGGAGAAGAGAACTCTTTGAGTTCTGGAATTTAGAGGAAGAATCCACTGAAGGATCTTCATAGGGTTGTTGAACACCCTGTAGATTCAGCAAGAGGTTGCTTGAGTGAAGGATAGTCAGGAGAGCATCCAAATTCTCCATCTGTGGGAGAAAGAAGAAGGATAAAATCCCTTAGGGGGTCTAAGTACTTGGAAGAAGCTCAGAAGAGGTAGCACTTCGCATGCAAGGACTCTGCAGGAGTGCAGACGTTAGAATCCTTTTAGGATTGGGAGAAAAGAAGCTCAGGAGGAACAGTGTCATTGAGAGTGTAGGCAAGGACTCAAGTCGAGAGTTCATAGAGGAAGGAAGACAAAGGTTGAGGCCTTTGAGAAACTTGAAATTCTTCCAAGTCCAAAAGAAAGCGTGCATAAGCTCAGGAGGGAGCATAGATGTCGTTGGATCTACCGAAGAGATATGGATCGTTGAAGATTTCACGTCCAGGGAGCAGTAGAGTGAGAGCATAAGAAGAAATGATCTGCACCATCAGATCTAGAGAGAAGAACCCATCAACTGTTGGATCGGCCAAAAGTTGCACAAGGTTTAAGCTTCGTGAACAGGAGGGTGAAAGTCCCGATGAGAGGCATGGCCATCGGGATTTCAGCATTCATGAAATCAAAAGTTCTGAGGATAGGAGATCAAGAATATCCATGGTGAAAGTCCCAAAAATGATCTAAGCCATCCATTCGTTGAGACACGTGGTGGAGATCGGGAACCTGTCGGTATTTTGGCTACCGGGGTTTTGAGTTGACGGAAGATTGTGTCATCGGGGAATCGCAAGTCGCGAAATCCCGAGAGTTAATCAGGACCATTCATCTTGAGGGGATGCGTGGCAAAAATCTAAGGGCTCGGGAAAGTCCCGAAAGGGAAGAGTCCATCGGAATTTCAAAATTCGGCATTTCGGGAGTTCCGAGACAAGAAGTCGGAGCATTTCAACATCGAAAACTCTGAAATCGTGAGAAGCAATCAGGACCGTCCATCATAGGAGGACGTGTGGCGGAGATCTAAGCATTCAGGAAATTTCCCAAAAAGAAAGCTATCTATCGGCATTACGGGATTCAGAAAATCGGGAATCCTGAGGACAAAGCATTCGCGCATTTCAGAAATCCAAGTCTAAAAACCCAATAAAGAGGAAAGCTCCATTATGGGGCCCAGCTGATGCCATATCGGGAAATCGAGAATCGGGATATCGGGGATCATGTGGACAAGAAGTCCATACATTTCAGAAATGTGAAATCCCGAATCCCGATAAGGTGGAAAGCTCCATTGTGGGGCCAGTTGACGTCATATCGGGATATCGAGGATTTCTAGGACAAAGTGTCCATGCATTTCGGCATATGAAAGCCCGAAACCTCGAAAGGATATAAGATTGCGGTATTATGAGGACTGGTTATATGGACTAGAGAGTAGCCAGATGGGGCTAAGGCAAAAAAGGGGTGAATCAGCAAATTGGAGATCGGGGATTCAAGAGGACAGAGAACTCTTGACATCAGGGATCAGGAAACCCTGAAACCTGAAAGTATATCTTTCCTATTGAGGAAGAGGCAGCTGTCAGAGTGCAGAAGACCATGGGGGAATTAAGGACCTGTGGATCGTATTTTCTCAGCGATTCCAGCATGGGATCGAAAGAGCCAATCCAGCTCACGAATCGGAATAGAGAAATCCTATGAGTGGATCTTGGCTCAAGGGCTGGGGTTCTGCATAAAAACACTTTACAACAAGAATGTCGAAATCACGATATGTGAAATTGCGAAATAATTATAGTCATCAGATCGAGGTTTGAAGTGGACCATTGATCCAACCCCATTTCGAGGTTTTGGATACCAGAATTCGGAGTGTCGAAACACTTTGCAACAAGAATGTCGAAATTGCGATATGCGAAATTGTGAAATATTTATAGCCGTCAGATCGAGGTTTGATGTGGACCGTTGATCCAACCCCATTTCGGGGTTTCGGATATCAGAAGTTGGAGTGTCGAAACACTTTGCAACAAGAATGCCGAAATCACGATACGATCTAAGCCGTTGAATTAAGATCATATCTAGACCATCGAATCATAGGACAAGTGGCAAGCGATTGTAATTTCGCTGACTTGGAGTCAAAAAAGCATGGTGTGGAAACTCGTGAGATGCGATATTGCGATACGATCTGGACCATCGGATCTATGGAGATTTCAACAGTCGATTAGACTCAATGAAGTTTATAAACTTGAGAAATATGAAGCACCTTTTGGCACAGCCTGTGGTCACAAGAATGGAAGGAGTCAGTCTAGCTAAGCTCCTTTTCGGGGTTCCGGGGATCGCGACTTGGAGAGTCAAGATGCCTCGTATCCAAATTCACGAAATGAAAAATCATGAAAGCACTTTATGGATAAGCACTTGGTCAACGTTGTTGGTCACATGGTTGAAGAGCTGTAGAGAAGAGCTCGAAGAGAAAAGCTCCATTTCGGGGTTTTGGGGATCGCAACTTGGAGAGTTGAGATGCCTCATCTCCATATTCATGAAATGGCGAAATAAATGCAAGACCCTATGGATTCAATCCAACGGTGTAGGTGAATTTGAACATGATCGGAGGGCTATTGTTGCACTTCACAGTTAATCAATCAGTTACGATTCAGTTAGAAAAATTGATTCATGATTCTTGATCGGTTGGTGATTTAGTCTCTAAGGTGTTTTTGCCCAAGAAGATTCGAGGTGTAACTAAAGTGGTAATTGGGTATAAAATGAACACACAAAGACTGTGCGTGTTTTTTTTATGGCTCTGTATGAAAAAAAAAAAAATGATTTGAACTGTAAGAAAGTGAAGGTGACAGTATGCGCAGTGTGAGATAAAACTTAGAGATGAGTAACAGATGATGAATAGACAAAAGCAAGAGAAGAATTGCAAAACAAGCTTGAAGCAGAGCAGAATTGCAGACAGAGGAAGAGAAGAATTGCAGAACAGTTAGAAGCAGACCAAATTTACAAAACAGAGAAGAAGTGGTAAGAATAGATTTATCTGTCTTGTTGGTTATTCAATCATTCATTTATATTCCAGGGCGGTTGGGAGGTGCTAGGGAGGACTGTTTTCCTCAAAGGTTCAAGTGGGTGCTTGAACACATGGAGTTGCAGCTTCCTTCTGGTTGCAGCCAAAGAAACCAGGGTGGAAGGGTGGTGCAAGGGATAGCAAGTGTTCTTTGTTATACAAGTTGGAGCTTGTGTAACTGGAAGTTGGTGCTTCCATCTAGTTGGTGTTGGAACATTAGGGGAGTTGGTGCTTCCTTCTAGTGGGTGCAAGAGAAACAAGAGAGTCAGTTCTCTCAAACAAGTTGAAGCTTGTAAAACATAGGTAGCAACCTCACATTGAGTTGGTTATCAATTATAGATGATGTACAGAACTTAAAAGACTGCCTATCATTTTGAAGAAGAAGAGGTTTTCTCCCTTTATGGGTTTCCTCGTGAAAATCTGTCTCTGTGTATATCTTATGTGTGACTGATACTCAGTACTTTTATTGTCCAAATGTTGTATAATGTTGATGATCACTTGAAGAAAGATTAAGAATGTAGTAATAGACTTAAAATTGTTTAAGCACAATAACAACTGCTTCACCCCCCCTCTCAGTTGTCTTAGTAATTTCAACAGGTGATACATTCCTCAACATAAGGGATTAGAATATATTTAAATATCCATACTTTATACATTTTTGGGAA
>ML822159.1:49916-60103 GCA_009831015.1 Picea engelmannii | reverse complement strand
AACTAATTTATTTCTAATTTCTTATGAATTCTTAATATCCATTTTTTTTTATATACATTCTTGTGTGAATACATGGACTCCATTGTCCATGAATCCTCATGAATAATTCTTGTGTCCTCCCTTCAAAAACTTTGAGCAAAAAGACTATTAATGGAATTACAAAGAAGAGAATTTTGTTAGCTCGAGCATCATAGCTTCAATTGTCATTCATCGTATGATTATCCTAGAAATAGATCTTGACCATTAAAATATTTCACCCTGGTTCTAAGGTATTCATTTCTTCCCTTGAAACTTTCGTGGCTTCCAAAATACACTCACGCGTTCTTCCGCCCTTAACTTTCTCCCATACTTAGAATTTTTTACTATATTCATGGGCTCGTGGGTGGAGGAATCGTGGACTCATAGCCTATATTCATACTTTCCATGAACCCACCACTAACACTTAACTTTTTTTTTCCTTCACAGACTCATAGAATCATAATCTTGTAACCTTCCTTTCATAATTCCGTCCGAGAAGTCTCAACACTTAACCATTTTTCCATCTATGCAGACTCACGAACTCATAATCATGTATCCTTCCTTTCATAAGTTCGTTTGAGAAGTCTCAACACTTAACCATTTTTCCATCTACATGGACTTGCAGACTCATAATCTTGTAACCTTCCTTTCATAAGTCTATCTGAGCTTAACACTTAGAAATATTCCAAGATATTACTGTTGTTTTGTAGGACTGAAAATTGGCCCGCCACATGGCTCCACACCACCTACCAATTGTCATCATGTCCAACATGTACCTGCCACTGTGGCAGTACACGTCTTTTTTTTACCATGTCAGCTGAAACGTGGCCTCAACGTCAAGCCGATGTCCTCGTATGAAAAAATACTTAAATTTTTATGATTTTACTTATGTTCATAATTTCCAAAGAGGCTCAATTATTCACATTACCCATGAAATCTCTCTCAATTTTACTGTAGTAATTTAATAAAACAAGTTGCAGACATACTCCAGGAATTAATTCTTTGCAAGTTTCCACTTCAGTGTTCTGCTAACTCGGCCCATCTAGGCTCAATGTTGAAAATTGGGCTCTGATACCACTTTGCAACATTCCCAACCACCTAGGCTGGGCCACGCCACACAAAGTTTCGAACTCTGATACTAATTTAAATCATAAAAATACTCTGCAAATGCACATATTCATACAAAATAATAATAGAAAATATGCATGCAATATACATAGGAAAAACCATTAAAACAAATGCATAAATAATAACACAACACCTGAGTTAACACATAATTAAATTACTAAAATGTTCTACATATGAACATAGTTGAGTGGAATAATAATAATAATTTATAAACACCATTATCAAAGATTCCATAGCATAAGACACATAACTATGCACACCGTAAATAAAATAAGCACATGAAAGACACTTATCTCATGAAATAAACATCAATTGTATGCATACCTTCCATGTTCATCCATGCCTTAGACCACACTGCTCATAAAATCTCAGCAGTGGGTCACCCTTCAACTGGCAATTAATTCCAACTAACTAAATGATTTCTAATCAGGCTAAGGTCTCTTTGAAAATATACAAATCATACACGGGTGCCAACTCAAATTGACAACCTACAATCCCGCATTCCCCATATGCATGTCCCACCCCAAGAAGTGTGCCCCTTCTCTACTCAATAGTCCTTCGCGGATTCAACAATAGGCTGGATAGGAAGTTTGAGAGCCCTTTAGTTGCAGTTTGGCACCTTGGGAAATCAATTCTCAACATTTATCTCACTTGGAGAGAATTCTCACGAGCCCGATAACATGCTTCTTCAGTGTCCTACAGGCCTGACAACTCACTTTTTCCTCGTCCTATGGGCCTGAAAACACACCTCTTCAGTCTAGCTCCAGAACGAACCATAGTCCCAATACAAGTACACATACATGTGTTCATAACATGAAGGTGCGGATGAAAATCCCTTAGAGGTAGTGAGGTGTGAATGGAAATCCATGACTTAGTACATGAGGGGATCATCGACTTATAGTTTTTTCCTTCAGCAGGACAGACGACATACATCTTCACCAAGACCTCCATTGAGAAGAAGTTCCATTCTCTGCATAGTCGTCTTGGAGTGAAGGAAACAATTGCCTAACAATTGTAGTTCTTCTTTTTACATACATTGTACCTTGAGGGGGGGGCTTTCCCATGAGGTTTTTTCTCTTTCCTCACTTTATTTTCAGTGTATCTTTTGTATTTGGGTACCTAACATAGCCTCGTACCCGGGACCCATTCTTTATTTTCACCATGGTGATGTTCAAGGGGGGTGTTGGAGTTACTTCACACACACCTAGGATTTATTTTTCCTAAGGTTTTTCCTTTTTTATTAGTCATAATTAGTCATTATCCAGTCTCCTATATTTTAGGGGAGAATATTCCACTTGGATAATATTCTCTTTCAGTTGACACTTCAGTTTGACTAGTTGAGTTGAGTTTAGATGTTGCATTGGTTTTATCACCATGCAACATTGGGATCATCACCATGCTAATTCGACCTTGCCTTGGAATCATCACCAAACTAGTGCATTAGCGTTGATTCCTTGAGTTAACTCCTCACTACTCTCTTTTTAGTCAGTTAATTGAAGACTAGTCGACTAATTAACTCAACTAGGTGGCAGTTCACTCCCGTAACTGCCTGAAAGACTAGACTATGTGGCAATTCACTACCGTAACTGTTGGTGTGTGTCCAGATCACTCTAGACCACCACTATGGTGCATTGGTTCACCTCCAGTGTGCACTCATTGAGCTATATAAAGTATATCATGTGTAAGTTATTCATTATTCAAAACGATTAATGAGAATTCTTTCTATTCTTTCTCTCCTTCTTCTTCTTTATCAAATTCTCTCTGCAAATGTGTGTATAGTTTAGCTAGATTTATTCTGTGCAGGTTCAACACATTTACACTCTTGACCATGTTCTCAACAACATTTTCATACACACGTCACAATCATAATCATGGACTTCATTCAAGTCCTTGTGTTGTTTAACAATCTTTGCATAGATAGACATCAAGCCCTTTTGATGGTCTCAATGATCATCATCATCCAATCACAATATAACAAGCACAATCTCAAAATCAACTCCATTCAAACAAACCAACAACATTGGCTTACGTGTGAAGAAAAAAATGCCTTTTTAACACAATCAAGTGTCTTTTCAATTTATGAACCATCATCCAATCACAATCTAACAAGAACAATATCAAAATCAACTCCATTCAAACAAACCAACAACATTGGTTTACATGTGAAGAAAAAAATGCCTCTTTAACACAATCAAGTGTCATTTCAACTTATGAATTTACCAATATATGTATAAAGCATCACCCAGCAAGTCCAAGAATGATGTCATCATTCAAAAAAATATTTGCATTGTTCACTCATTGGCTAATCATATTTCCGTTCACAACGTTCAACTTTGTAGCACAAGGTTCGTACATGAACAAAGGAAATCTACCCACAAAGTTTGCCAACAAGGTTTATTATTCAAATGCCAAGCTTAAGTACATATGATTTAACAGTTCTCTTTAATCTCAAGAAAATAATTAGTATGGTTTAACTCAACTAGAGTATCAATCATCTCATAATCATATAAATGTGTACTCATATGTCATACACAACTACTAACCTTTATTGTGTATTTTTAAAAATTAAAAACATAATAAGTAGAACACAATAATACCAACATTAAATGCCCAAAAACCTTTAGTACAGTTCTATTTTTTAGCATAATCAATTCAATATGCATTTTGTTGTTGAAAGAAATGAAATGTTAATTTTTTCCAATAGAAAAATATCTCGATATTATATTAAGATATAATTCATTTACAAAAAACAAAAACTATCTCTGTGCAGATAGGTGGCAAAAATCAGTCATAACAGTGTTGATTTTTGTGCTTGTTACAAAATAGTTTTGTAAAATAGTCCAAAACAAAGACACTGAACAATGAGCAGAAAAAAAATCAGTTGTAATAAGTTGCCATAATACTACGCTTCCACTATGAAAAAAAAAACACCTTTCCCTGTCCCATCTCAAGCTTCAAAAATATTAAGGTGAGAGTGAGGATTTTCAGTGTCGTTGAGCCATAGAAAATAATTCAGTCTTCCTTACGGATCCATAAGTGCCCTCTTGGAAAGGGTATCAACCTCTTTATTGAAGTCTCTGTAGATGTGTTGAACTTTATGTCTTGAAATGAAGTTGTCAGTTCCCTTGTCTTCAGTTTCCAACCTTCAAAGTTTGCCACATGGAGTTTTCCTTTATGATTTATCCAATCGATTATTACCTTTTAATCCCCCAAGACTTAGATTTTTTTGAGCGACAAGTGCGTTAATAACACACAAATGAGTTACTCTCACATCTACATCTCATTTCCAACCATAGAGTAATTTCTTTAAAGATGGTAAGCATAAGCAAATTTCTCTTCAAGGATACATTATGCCATTAACCAATTCAACTCATTATTAATAGCCAAACATAATACAATGCCTATGAATATCATTCCAAATTGTCACTAAAATTTGACCCAAGTTTAACACACATAACTTTTACAATTCAAGTAATTCATTTTATTCCAACACTACATAATAATATTGCTACATACATGGTTGTAGCTTTTATTATGATAGACATGTTTTCTATTGAAGAATGCAATACCAACCACATTTCAATACACATAGGGCTAATTTTTCATAGAATAAGCAATTCATATAATCCCACAAGTACATAATATATTACAAATCCAAGAGTGTAGTATAAATTCAATGCCCATTGACAAAACAAAAATCCGTTTTACAAATAATTAACAAGAAATAAGCAAAAATCAACAAAACGTTAGTTGCTTGCAAGTTGTTGCCATCAKAATCTTAGTCTAAGATTTCACATACCAATTACAATCTCAAAAGGTCCAATGAAATATATGAAAAAACATGGTTGCATTCTTAGTAAAACTCTTTGATTCATTTCCACAAACACTTTGTTATTAGATGTACACATACAAGATATACCAATCTAACTAAAACTATGTGAGTCATCTTCACAAACATTTTGTTAACAACACATGCATAAGATATTTACTAACCTAAAATAGTCAAAAGAATTCAATAAACCTCTTATACTTACAAATCCAAGCACTACCCACATATGGCACGATTTTGGCCTTTATGTAACTACTTTCCTTTATCACAATTAAATGTCAATGGCATCACCCAAGATGTGCATTAGCTTTGAACAAACTATAATAACCCATATTACTAAAGAGAATACAAGAAAAAATCACCCATGTGTAATAATTAGATCAACTATTGAATTATCAACAATTAACCCAAATATCCATTGATTATTCAATAAAGCACCGAGAGGTGAGGAACTTATCTGTGTTGAAGAATCCAATTTACCTGCAACTTGGTTACTTCATAATCTTAGACATATGTTGATCCTTCACCTGGAAAACTTGACAAATTCCAACAAAAGGTCAGGGACGACTCTCCACTCAATTGTAGACCTCGTTACATAACCTTTAGTAGCAGGTCACCCCCGAGCCCTCTATCTAGTACTCAAACAATAATCTTAAGCCTTCCTCTCTCTATAGACCAACCAAAGAGAGATGTCATTTTCTCATCTTTTTCCCTCTTTATATGGAGTCCATCTATAATGTTCCCAACCACCCAAGCTGGGCCACGCCACACAAAGTTTCGAACTCTGATACTAATTTAAAGCATAAAAATATCTGCAAATGCACAAATTCATACAAAATAATAATAGAAAATATACATGCATCATATGCAAGAAAACCCATGAAAACAAATCCATAAATAATAATGCAACACTTGAGTTAAAACACAATTAAATTACTAAAATGTTTTGCATATGAGCAGATTTGATCGGAATAATAATAATAATTTATAAACACCATTATCACAGAGATTCCATAGCAAAAGACACATAATTATACACACCGTAAATAAAATAAGCACATGAAAAACACTTATCTCATTAAATAAGCACCAAATGCATGTAGACTTTCCATGTTCCTCCAATCCTTAGACCACACTGCTCATAAACTCTCAGCAGTGGGTCACCCCCGAGCTAGGGCTAAATTCCACATGGGTAAAGGATTTCTAACCAGGCTAAGGTGTCTTTAACAATATACAACTCAGACACGGGTGCCAACTCAAACTAACAACCTACAGTACCTTATTCCCCACATGTATGTCCCACCCCAGGAAGTGTTCCCCTTCTCTACTCAACAGTCCTTTGGTTTCCCCACTTCCCTTTCGGGTCTTCAAGAACAGGCCAGACAGGAAGTCTCAAAGCCTTGTAGTTGCAGTTTGGCACCTTGGAAAATCAATTCCCAACAGTTCTCTCACCTGGAGAGAATTCTCACGGGCCTGAAAACCCGCTTCTTCATTGTCCTACGGGCTTGGAAACCCGCTTCTTCCTTGTCCTACGGGCCTGAAAACCCGCCTCTTTAGTCTAGTTCCAAAACTAACCAAAGTCCCAATACCGGTATAGATTCAGGTGATCGTAGCATGAAGGTAGGAATGACAATCTCCTGGAGGTAGTGAGGTGTGAATGATAATGGGAAGATTCCCCCCCAAAGGAACTAAATTTCCCCAATTATATTTTCATGTTCCCACTTGACAAATGTCATGTTGGGAATTAGCTTGGTTCCACTTGGATTCCATCACAAGGTGATACATTCCTCAACATAAGGGATTAGAATATATTTAAATATCCATACTTTATACTTTATACATTTTTGGGAATATTAATAAAATATTCCTTTGGGTTTAAGGCCCCTAGCTTATCCCCTTTTCCCTAGACTCTTAGCCCCCCTTTCCCATTCTGGTGGATTTTATACCCCCATACTCTTTTACATGGTTGGTCTGCAACAATGATGTGTTTTCATTAAAACTGAGTGTGATTGGATTTTTCAAAAATAGGCTCGATGGACTTTCAACTTCAAGCTCACCAACCCAATAACCATACAAGCACTCTGACCTCAAAATACATTCATACAAAGTCACTATGACCCCAAAATATCCTGGCTATTCATCTTATATGTACAATTACATTTATATTTACAATGGGGTTTGGCCTAGGGGTATTACATTCCCCTCCCACTTATTTATGCATTGTTCTTAGTGCAATAGACACACACATACATTCAAAATTCAAAAGTCCTCAAACATATACATATATTTTGTTCGCATAGCATCCTCATGCTCCCAATTTGCATCCTCAGGACCGTACCAGGTCCATTGGACCTTTATCGATCCTATTTCTCGATTCCAAAGCAGCTTGACTTTTCGATCTAATATGCATACTAGTTGAACTATGAAGTCACCTTCTTGCTCCACCTGAATCACATTCCAATCAGTGACATGATTGGCATCATGTACATACTTTTTAAGCATTGATACATGGAATACATTATGAATACACATTGATGCAGGTAAGGCAAGAATGTATGCTACAAGACCAATCCTCTCCATGATTTCAAACGACCCACAATAACAAGCTGCCAATTTTGAACAATTTCCCAACTTTAGGAAACTTCTCTTGGCCTTTACTTTAAAAAACACATGTTCAGCCACTTTAAAATCTCTATGAGTTCTACCCTTATCAACATAACTTTTATACATGCCTTGGGCATGCATCCTTTAAATTTTATTTTATTCTCACCATTTGCTCTTCCATTTCCCTGAGTAATTTTTGTCCAACCACTACTCTATCTGTTGGGTTGTCCCAACTCACTGGTGTGTTTCATTTTATTCCATAAAGGGATTCAAACGATCTCATCTTTAGAGATGTTTGATAGCCATTGTTATAAGCAAACTCCACTAAATGCAAATAATCCTCCCATTTGGATGGTTTATCCATCACATACATCCTCAACATATATTCAATCACTTGATTCACCCTCTCTATTTTCCCATCTAACTATGGATGATAGGTTGTGCTAAAGTTCAGATTAGTCCCAAATCCTTTCCAAAAATTTGATGTAAAATTTGGATCTATGTCAGACACAATTTTATTGGGTATACCATGTAGTCGAGCAATTTCTCTCATTTAAATATCAACAATGTTGGTTTCCTTGTGAATGATCTTTACTGGAATAAAGTGGAAATCTTTAGTAAGCTTATCCACCACCACCATGATAGAATCATGTTGGTTGGTTGTTTTGGGAAGCTTGGTGATGAAATCCATTGTTACAACTTCCCATTTCCACTCAGGAATGGGTAATGGTTGTAACATACCAACTGGATGTCTGTGCTCAACCTTGACTTTTTGACATTCCAAACACTTGGCAATAAAATCAGCAACCTCTTTCTTCAGACCTATCCATTAATATTGGCTCTTGTCAACCTTAATAGTCTTCTAGTAACCCAGGTGTCCAACATAAGGAACATTATTCATTTATTTTAATATTATACTTTTCAATTCCCAAGAATTTGGCACATAAATTCTGCCTCTGTATAAAATAATTTCATTCTTTTAATTCAAAATTCTCAATTTTCTGTTGCAAAATACCTTGTTGTAATTTTGTCTTTATTTCCATGTACTATAGATCTGATTTTCCAGCCTCTAAAATTATGTCTTTCAAATCTAATGTGTACATGCTAATCATTGTAGCATACATCTCATGCACTGTCCTGCTGAGTGCATCAACCACCTTGTTCTCTTTACCCTTGATATGCTTTATATCAAAGTCATATTCATTGAGGAATTCTAACCACCTACTTTGCCTGGAATTTAGAGTTGGTTATCCAAATAAATATTTCATACCACTATGGTCTATCCTCAACTAAAATATTTTCTCCGTGAGGTAGTGCCTCCACATCTTCAAGGCATGCACTATGGTTGCCAATTCCAAATCATGAGTGGCATAATGTTTTTCATGTTCCTTTAATTTTCTTGATTCGTATCACACTACATGTCCATTCTAACTAAGAATTCCACCAAGTCCTTCTTTACATACATCTATGCATACAATGGAGTCTTCATTTGGATCAACAATACTCAATATTGGATCACTAGTCAATGAATACTCCAAGTGTCAGAAACTTCTTTCACATTCTGATGTCCACTCAAACTTCACACCCTTCTTTTGCAAGGAAGTGATTGGGTGTGCAATCTTTGAGAATCATTCAATAAATCTTTTGTAGTAACCTACAATTCCCATGAATGATATCACCTCAGAGACATTTCTTGGTGTTGGTCACCCTTCAATGGATTTTATCTTCTCTGGGTCCACTGCTACTCCTTTCTTTGAAATAATATTCCCTAAGTAATGTATCTGCCTTTGGTAGAATAAGCACTTGGTCAACTTTGAAAATAGTTGATTTTCTCTCAATACTTGTAGCACCATACTCAAGTGTTGCTCATGCTCTTCTTTATAATTTGAGTAAATAAGTATGTTATCCAAAAATACAATGAAAAACCTATCCAGGTATTCTCTAAAAATACCATTCATTAAACACATGAAGACAGCTGGTGCATTTGATAACCCAAATGGCACCACTGTGAACTCATAATGGCCATACCTTGTTCTTAAGGCGGTCTTGCTAATTTATTCTTCCTTAATTATTACCTAGTGATAACCTAACTTGAGATTGATCTTAGTGAATACTTAAGCATCTTTCAGTGGATCAAAGAGATCATCTATCCTTGGAAAAGGATACTTGTTCTTCATGGTTACCTTGTTCAACTTCCTGAAGTCAATGCAAAGCATCAAGTTTCCATCCTTTTTCTTCATGAATAATACTGGGGCACCCCAAGGTGACACACTTGGGTGCATATACCCCTTCTTTAAGTGTTCCTCCAGTTGCATTTGTAAATCCTTCAATTCTGGTGTACTCATCCTACAAGGAGTCTTGGGTACCGGGGATGCTCCAGGCATAAGATTTATGGACAAATCAATATCTCTCTTGGGTGGCAGCTCCGATATTTATTTAAATACATATTCAAACTCTTTTAGGACTATATAATATTCGATACTAGATACTTAAACCTTAGGTACCTCCTCCATATGTGTTGCAAATACTTGACATCCTTTCCTGAAATTTTTCTTTAGCTGCAAGACTGAAACTTCTTTGATGGTTACTGCACTTGGAATACCTTGAA
>ML822159.1:0-12566 GCA_009831015.1 Picea engelmannii | reverse complement strand
GGATTTTAATTTGTTCCATTCTATTCCTAATTGATGAATATAACAACGATAGACTTGGAGAGTGGGGATTTTCATTTTCATTTTCATTGTTGAGGATAATGGTGCTGATGTTGGGATTAATTTACATTTTTCCAATGCTTAGGATGATGTTTTTTGAGCTAGTTTATTTGGTATGGGAAGATGCATTTATGTATTTGTAAATTTGTTTTTCTACTAATATAAATGTGCAACTTCAAAGAAAAATGGTGAAACATGGTTGTGCTCTAATAATGGATCCAATAATATAGAGTATTTCCTAGATATATCATATGTGAGTAATAATTTCCTAACTCAAGGCAACAATCAACCATAACCCTCAAGTTTACATACAAAAATTGGATGAACGGTTGTCTGGTCCAGTAAGATTGCTGAAAACATTGAGAGAAATGGCCTTATGAAATTGCAGCCTTCCAAAAGTATTCAACATGTTTTCCAAGAAATTCAAATATGGCCACAAAATCTTGAAGACTAAAAGTTAAAAATATAGACAAATCAATAATTAAAGGAAAAGGACATTCAACTTCAAAAAAGACGATCAAGTTCAAGAAACAATTGTTCGTACCTATTTTAGAAAAGAATCACATTGAAGTTTGTAAATTTGATTGAATTTGTAAAGGCATTTTCCATTGGGATATCATTCAAATGGTGTGACAATCTTAAAGTTTGCAAGGAAAAACAGTGATTATCTAAAAATTCTAAATAAGAAATATTTTACATTGCTTAAATTAATAATCTCATGGTGTCCACGATACTGCCCGTGCAGATAACAGATACTATAGATTCTAAATATTTTCAAATTGTATATCACGCCAAGATAAACTCAGGGGTCCATATTTCCCAATTGCAAAACAAATTGTTGTTGCTTTCCCCCTTGACATGGTTGCTTTTATGTTTATGGATTGATCACAAGGCCACATTCTCATTGAATCAATCGTTGATGGAAGTTATGTACATGAGCTTCTAAGAAATCCCTAGCTTGGTCCATTTAACTTAAAGAGTCAAGGCATTTGTTATCCATCTCTGGAGAACACCTTTTAACAACATCTTCTTCCATGTTACTACTAAAATAAGACAATGACGCCTCTAGAAGACTTATTTATCTCAAGACAAGTAGCCAAAATATGCATCACACCAAAAGACTCCTCCCTTGTAATTTAACATTGATCTCATCTTCAACATCTTTACTACTATTTCCCTCAATGGATTTTTCTTTTGGAAAAGATATAAGATTTGGCATAGACTTTCTCAGGTATCAATTTCATCTGTCTGAAACAAAGGCACATCATGTAATTTGTCAATGTCAACAATTCAATAGTTGAGATATTTGTAACTCTTTCCTTAGTGGAGCTATGAAATATATACTCTATTTTCTTTTCAGAGTAGAACTCCATTTATTTTATGCCCTTCAGCTTAAATTTTCTTCCTTGAATATCTGAGATTGGATGATGCACACTGGGAGACATTGTTTTCTTGTAGATAGATCAAATTTTGAATCAATGAAGGTCTTCTTGAGCTTGATATCTTGTTCTTGTATTAGAACTCTCTTCAGTTCGTTTTAACTCCCAACATTAAGGAAATTGAGAATTTGGTTGCTATGTACCAACCATAGTGATTCACACTCTGTTATGTTCACTTGTTATTGAATTGGCACCATAATTGGTGATCTATGGAATCATGGATTACATTCCATAGTTACAACATCGATTGGCATTATCACTAAATGGACGAATTGTTTGGTCTATTGATTCATACACTACATCCAATGTCTTCAGTGTATGCATTGGATGTCATTTCCTAAATCCCCAAGCATTGAATCAATTGGGCACTTAAAATTGTCATTTATTGAATAGCTGGTGAGTTTAACCCCCTCCATTGAATAAGCAAATATGTATGCTCATATGTGTGGAAGTAGCAAACAATGTTAGAGTTTGTTTGACTGTTGAATTCCAGCACTAAATCAATTTAAGAGTATGGTTGCCTTCTAATCATAGAAATTGTCCCCATTGCCTACATTATTGGTTGGTTCCCATTATACCATTCGCTATGTGTTAATTCACTGGCAGTTATTGAGATGTAAACCTTGATAATTAACCTCAGCATTCACCTATGTACAAAACGTGGGGAACTTCCCTCAGTTCAAAAGGTGGTGAGAAACCTACGACAACCCCTCTAGGTGTGTGTGTGCTAAAATGGCACTTACAACCATCGTGTGTTCTATCAAATAGCTTTTTTAGATCTCCCATATTTATGAATCCACGCAGAAGTGAGAAGTTCTTGTATATTGGTAGAACATATGTAAATGTATTAGTTGAAGTAAATGGACATATTGAAGTAAAAGTACTAAACAGAAAATCCAAAAGGGTTTGTAGAGAGGCGATAGTATTCCCTTCCTTATAACAATAAGCATCAAAAGAAATTCAGAATACTTGGCTAGGTCCAAAGAATAAAATTTGATTTGGTCATAGTGAACTTTATATCATCACATAGAACAAAAGGAAGATAATTGGCTAACATCATGAGTGAAAATAGCCTAACACTTAATCTTCCACATAATGAACATATTGGCACTACCAAAAAATGTACTTAAGTGTCTACAATATCTAACAAACAGAAAAATGGCCATTAGAAATTTCCTTCTATCCCTTGATGGAACACTAGACATGAAAAAAATATAAAGTTATAAGAAATTATAAATGACCAAACAATGTGTATCTATTGAACCATGGATATCTGGCAAGCATTTAAGACTAGGATTATAAAATTCCTATAAGGAAGAACAAAATACAAATGACTAGTGTCATACTTCTAAAGCAGTCCACTAGAACAACACCAACTGCCATCTCTCCAAAATGTCCCAAGCATTCCAATGTTCAATTTATACAATTCAATATTGGGGATAAGGAATCATAACTCCATGACTCAAAGATGATTATAAGAACAATGAACATATTCTTGAGAGAGAGAACACCACTTTTTCAAGAATGAAGATCAACTCAAACAAAGATTTTCTTCCTGATGAATCTACATGATAGAAAATGAGACAATTGTTCCACTCATGAATATTAAACCCTCCAACTCCAAATGGCATAGCAAGATAAATCCCAACTAACTCCACATCCATCCCACTGCCACAGAACTAAACCAAGAACCTCTAAATAGGGAAACAAGATAAATCCCAACTAAGGCTACTCTTCCAGCTTTCACATAACCAAACCAAGAATCATCTCCCATGCATCCTAGATACTTTGAAATAAAATGGATTCAGACACCTAAAAGAGATGTGGAGATGAGATAATGTTGCAAAGTTTTAAAGACCTCCAAACTTGGCCTAAAGGATGCACTAATGATGAAATAAGATCTATCAAGTAACTGAACCCCCTCAAGACACTGCATCACCCACTTGGTGACTAAAATACTCCTTTGAGTGGGAACATCAACTAAACTAAACCCCTTTAAGACACTACACCACCCACTTGGTGACTAAAATACTCCCTTGAGTGGGAACATCAACTAAACTAAGGCACCCCTCAACCTTGGGCATGGTGCAAGCATCTCATGGCACTAAGGGAAATATTAGGACAATAGATAAGCTTTCAAAATATACTTAAATTTTTGAAATCAATCCCTTTTGGGAAACTAATAGGACACATAATAAACATGATTTTCCTCAAGAATATGGCCAACAACAGTAAAGTTGCTTGCAAATGGAAGGCCCTTGTGATGCTATATATGAAGCTTGGTGAGAATGCAACTCCAAAGGGAATCCCCAAATATGGTGTAATAACCCCATGTTGGATATTAATCCAACAAAAAGAGATCCAATCAAATGTGGAATCCAAACCCATTAATCAAAATTTAGTTGTATGGTCACTAACTATGGTACTAGAGGTAGAATGAAATTGTCTATACAAGGGTCCCATCAATAGATTCATTTTATAATTTGACTAAGAGAATAAAGTTATCTTCGTAGTGTTTGTTAACCATCTCATAACCATATGTGAGAAGAATGCCATGAATCTAGTTTGTTCTTAATGAACCACATACTTTTCTACTAAATCTATTCATAATTCCAAAACCATGGCCATAATTTTATAATCAACTATGCCAAAATAGAGATCCCTCGTTGCGCGTCTGGCCGAAGTGTTGCATTTTTGGCAGGTGTTACGTTTCTGGCATCCCTCGCTACGCGTCTGGCAGAAGTGTTGCGATTTTGAAAAGGAAGCAAAGTAATTTGTTGCAGAGGTTTTCTTCACCAGGTCACAATTCCAACTCGTCATTAAAAAGTAAGTGGTCCACATTCACGCCACCTTTACCCTTCTTTTCTTCATTTTCTTCATACAACTCAGTAAAAAACTGTCTCCTAGGGTTTCGCTGCGTCTTAATCTTTTAGCCATATTTTTTCATTTCCTGTTGTACAAACCCACATACTGTGCTTAAACTCCCTCACCTACACTCACCAATCCCTACTCTCCACAATTTCCCCAAGAGTTTAGACAACAGTTAACCACTAATTTCCCTCCATCTACCAGACTGTCCCTTATCCCCTGTTTCCACAAATTATACCTTACCCCTTTTGTTTCCCACTGAAAATTAGGATTTTCACATCATGGAAACTGGAAGCAGTGACACTCAGAAAAGGAGGTACAATAAGGGTGGGCAAGTGTCCAGGTATGAGCCAACATAGATCAGATAAATCATGGCCTCACCATTCATTAAGAAATTATTTGAAGATGTTGGTTGCCTAGGGTTTTGTGAAAGAATTCAAGAGGTGGGCTGCCATACTAAATTGACCAGCCTCTTTGCCACCAATTTCAAGAAGGATAAGACCACAATTGTAGGGGTAGACTTCATTATTTGCACAGATGTCATTGCCACAGATACATGTATTCCCAATCATGGAGAAATCTGGTTTAAAGGAATGGATTTGGACATTGAAAATTACAAGGTTTTCTTGAAACCACACTATAAATATACTCCAACTCATATTTTTCCTTTCAGACAGTTTCTAGATAGATATGCCCCGTTGATGAAGATGATCATGAAATACTTTACCTGTGAAGGGAGATTTTCAAGACTGTACCAGTATCACATAAGGTTGTTGATGCATTTCACTGCCATCAAGCCACTTAACCTGGCTCGTTACTTATTTAGAAGCCTGGTCAAAATGATAGAAAAGGTACAAAGAAAAGAGAAAGATAACAAAACAAATTTGTTTCATCATGGTTTGGTAAAGGTCATGGTCATCCAAAAACTTTCAGAAATCAACATGCCTTGGGAGGATTTCATCTGATCAGTTTCTCTTATGCCTGCTACTAGTCAACCTAGCAGTCAAAAAAATTCATTAGCACCACCAAGGCCACAGGAGGTTAGCTCATCCAACAGGCTGTCAACTAGAAAGACACATGTGGTAGAGATTACACAGACTTACTAGAAATGGAAAAATTGGTTTTTTCCCCTAAGAGCACCAAGAAGATGTCTACACCTATAATGTTGACTAGGGCACAAACTAGGAAAATTCCCGAGGACAATACGGTGAAACAAGTTTAGGGAGAATTGGAGCAGTCACCTAGGCATGCAGATGATTCCCCATTGCAACATTTTGAGGAGGAGATGCCTCATGAGCAAGAGATGTTTGACCATGCAAACAAATCAAATGAATAAATTATGAAAGAGAAACAAGAACAAATACAAGAGCTAAAGGATGATCTTGCAAAGGAAAATCACATGGTGGCATTACTAAAACAAGAGAACAAACTTTTGAATCTAAATGCAATGCATCAAAATACCTCACCAAGTCATCCATCATCCAACAAGGAAAAAGACAAAGGTGAAACATTGATGAGTCTACAAGAAGCTCAGTTTGAGAAGAACAAGGAGTATTGGCTTGGGAGAGTAAACAAATACTTGGAGAAGCTATTGAAGAGGGCCAACAGAGACACCAAGCTGCAGAGAAACACGGCGAGACACTATTTCACCAAGAACCTGATTTGCAAAATTAGGCTCAAAAACATGAAAAAGAGGTTAAGGAAATCCCTAAAGAAGCCAAAGAGGAGAGATATCCTTGATATCTTGGATGATGCATCACTGATTGTGTAACCCATCACACAAGGAGTCCCAGAAAAAAATTGCAAGGAATTTTGACAATTTTGGCAAATTTTTGAATTTTTTGGTATTTTGACAGTTTTGATGTACAGAAGCGCAGTGTGGCCATGATGCACTTTCTCTCAGAGAATCTAAATGATGAAAAATTTACATGCTTGGATAGGTATTTAGCTGTAATTCACATATATATACTTGGTTCTTGAGTTGGATGCACAGATAGAGAGAGAGTTTATTGAAAGTACCATTAGGATACCATAATTTCTCTAGAACTTGAGTTTTGTTGATCCATCTATTAAGAGAGTAGCTCTATAAAGGCATTGGAACTTGATGCTAAATAATAAATTGATCTTGATTTGCAGTGTGGGTATTTTTCCCAAAAGGGTTTTCCCTAAAACATCATTGTGTAATTTTTGGATGTTTATGTGTTATTTGTTTTCTATTATTGTTTGTTTAGATTTTCTATGATTGTTTGTTTAGATTTTCTATGATTATTTGTTTTGTAGTCCAAATTAACATCTTTCTTGCAGTTCTCTCTTTGTGTATGAGGCATTTCATTGAGGCCCAAATCTGGCCTTTGATTTATGCTTTGGTTTTGTAACTTTTATGAAGTCCAAATTTAGGCATTTCACTATTATTTTACTATAATTTATGTTCCTGAGGTCAAGAATGATAAGATGCAGAGGGTATAGTGGAAAGAAGGACTTTGTTGATAGGCTTGATGACTCTTTAGTGTTGTCACGTGAAAGCAATCGAGCACTCTCTGAACCACTACAAAGGAAAGAGTATCAAAGGGTGTTTTATTTTGAACTAGGGAAGCTCAGGGATGAAATGTAGCTCCATGGTAATTAGTTATCAATGTCTTCAATTATGGTTTGGGAGGTTTGAAAAAGAATTTGAACAATTTAGGAGGTCTATTAAAAGATCGTCACAGACTTATAGATTTAGGATGTTGGTCCAAACTCAATCTTCTTATAGCAGCATGGCATGGCCTCCATACTCTTGGAAATATTTCACACTAGGCATGCTAATTTGTTTGTAATTGTGTTTATTTCACAGTAGGATATTTATATAATCTGTAACATTTTAAGGCATAAATTATCTTTTAAATTCTAGAACTTTGTTCCCAACTCTCATCTGATTTTGGGAATGTTGTAATTCATGTTATGTTACTCTTTATTTTTTTGGATCTCATAATAGAAGTCTAGTATTACCTAGTCCATATTCATTGCAATGGTTACCTGATCCATATTCATTGCAATAGTTTTTTTCTTAATGTATTAGTTTGTCATTGGTAAATCTATGAAGTCAAGAGTGGAAATATTTGTATCCATTTTGTTGGTTCTCATTTTTGTTTTCTATACCAAGGTAGTGCCATCAAAGATAAATGAGTGGGTATTCTGATATTCTATTTCATTCAGTTGGTTTGCATGTTGTCACTACAATGAATATTCTTATGGTCCTTTTGTTGTGAATTTAATATTTACATGTTACTTTTAGAGCGGATCAAATCAGAACAAGTAATGTTATTCAATGCAATTATAACAGCTAAAGTAGAAAATATAGTCACAAAATTGGAATGGTATTCAATGTAGTTTCAACTATGGAGTGAGTTAAAAAGTGGACAAACTCAACCTTTTTAGTTGGTTTATTTTTTTCCAGTGAGGTAAAGTCCTGCCTTGATCTACTTATTGTTTTAAAATTTTCGATGTCGTCTTAAAATGGGCCAAAACCCCTAATCACAAAGCTCCATAGTCAAACTTCCCATCAATCAAGTGGAATTATAACTTCCAATGAAGAAGTTCTTACTAGATTTAGGAAAATAATTGAACAAAAAAAGGTTAATTTGTCCACATTTAAATTAATCCTTCAACTACTACCTTCAAATAGTCAACACATGGAGAATTCCAAGTGTACATTGATGGAACTTAAGCCATGCATTTGGCACTTCATTTGTCGTTAACCATGCATTTGTAGTTAGACCATATGCTCTCGTTCATAATACTATCATCCTCTTAACAATTAAAATTGTTCCTCTTGCTATTATGAGCTCAACCAACAAATTTAGATTGGTTGCCTTGACTATTAGGAAAGGGACTTTCATTAAGGGTCGTGAAGTTTTATTTTGGTTAATGGACTATTTGTTTTTGGTTAATGGTTAATGGACTATTTTTTCAGCAACTACTAGTTAACACAAAAGGAAGAACCATGAACCAAAAATGAATAAACCATATAATCAAATCATTTAGACTCAGAATGAAACAAACAAGGGCTCTCCTAGATTTCTTCTCGATGGCAAGCGAAGGTACTCCTTCCTGACACCTATACACAAGCAGCCTAGAGAAGTGTTATTTGTTTAGAGAACTACAATAATTATGTATTTTGTTTTCATTAAATGAGATCACTAGCTTAATATTGAGTTAATTTTCCATGCTTCATGCCCTTCCATGAAACTGATAACTCACTAGGAACACATCCATTCTCATGTGTCTAGGAATGTCTATATAACTCTATGAAAACCCTCTTCATCATTGGACTTATCCCATAACAAGATCTTGAGTATTTTTTTCAAGAGATAGTAAGGAGATACCCTTTTATAATTCCCTAAGTTGTCTTATTTTGAAGAATATATCAAATTATTCTACAACCATAACATACAGGGAGAATCCGCCTTATTCTACAATCATAACATATAGGGAGAATGTTTGGTTGATTCTATGTATGAGTGGAGGACCCTCTTGGGAAAAAAAATTTGAAATTCTCATTTTCTTAATTAAGTTCAATCATTTTAGTCTCTTGTACACCCCCTTAATAAGGATATTAATCATTATGCACAATAGAATTTTTTTTATGGAAATGAAGATATTCTTGAAAGAGAAACTAGAGATTCTCCTAATCTCTTTTAAAATCTCTTGAAAAGGATATTGATCATAGATATAAGGATATTCAATATCTAAAAATATAGTATTATTTATATTCCTCACATTTGTTTTCATTAAATGAGATCACTAGCTATATTGAGTTAATTTTCCATGCTTCATGCCCTTCCATGAAACTAATAACTCACTAGGAACACATGCATGCTCATGGGTATAGGAAGGTCTATATAACTCTGTRAACAACCTCCTCATCATTGGAATTATCCCATAACAAGGTCTTGAGTATTTGTTCAAGAGATAGTAAGGAGATACCCTTTTATAATTCCCTAAGYTGTCCTATTTTGAAGAATATATCAAATTATTCTACAACCATAACATACAGGGAAGGCACCCAAATGAAAGCATTGTGATMAACTTGAAGTGGACAATTTTATTACATCTTTCCTTGTTTAAAAATCATTGATCACGACAACAACAAAAAGGGTATCCACAAAATTTGTGAAGAATGGTTGAAACCAAAGACATTAAGAATGTTGATATTGAAATGAAATTCCACTATATCATATGAATTAGTGAAAATGATTTTGATGATCATGGAATATATAACCAAGCATCTATCCCATTGCATCCCCTCCCCTATGGTTATGGCATTGTCCAAAATGTAGTGACATCTAATGAAGGCCATATGTCTTGATTTTTTTATTTCAAAATCATTGGGTTCAGTTATAGAGATAGAAATTTTGGCCAATATTTTACAAAACAAAATCGATAAAGTGATCAAGGGTTGATTAGTGATATGCACTTGCTTCTCAATATTTGTAGGTTAAATATATGTAAAATATGTGTTTAAACTTATGCATCTTTCCTCCAATAAACATAAATCTATATTAGGGGTCTCAACTTTGTAGTGTTGAGATTTTGGAGTTTAAAACACAATTCAACTGTAGTGATTCTAAAGTTAGCTCAAAAACATGAAAAAGAGGCTAAGGAAAGCACTAAAGAAGCCAAAGAGGAGAGATAGACTTGATATCTTGGATGATGCATCACTGATTGTGTAAACCCATCACACAAGGAGTCCCAGAAACAAATTGCAAGGAATTTTGACAATTTTGGCAAATTTTTGAAATTTTTGGTATTTTCACAGTTTTGATCTACAGAAGCGCAGCGTGGCCACGCTACACTTTCTCTTAGATGATATAAATGATGAAAAAGTTACATGATTGGATATGTATTGAGGTGTAATTCACATATATATACTCTGTTGGCAATTTCATATCATAGTGTTGAAGACAAATCCAAAACACATGATAAAAACTAGGTCTCTGCCACTTTTTCAAGACCTTCGTTGCTCTTTTGGGAGTAACTTTGGGAAAACATATTTTTATCTATAAAATGGTGTCCATTTTATTTTCTTGAGGTGTCTAATGAAAACTGGATACCCTCAGGTTTCCATTGAGCCTTTCAGAGCTAGATTTGGAGTAGTGGAAGGCTTTCAAAAGTCATCTCCAAGGCTGGCGATGTGTTTTTTATTGATGTTGCATTTCTGGGAAATATGACAACATAGTGATATTTTGTTTCATACATCAATTCTATGATCTGTGTTGTCTCATACTTGGACACTTTCCCACCCTTATTGTACCATTTTGGAGTTTAAAACACAATTCAATTGTAGTGATTCTGAAGTTAGCTCAAAAACATGAAAAATAGGTTAAGGAAAGCCCTAAAGAAGCCAAAGAGGAGAGATAGACTTGATATCTTGGATGATGCATCACTGATTGTGTAAACCCATCACACAAGGAGTCCCAAAAACAAATTTCAAGGAATTTTTACAATTTTGGCAAATTTTTGAAATTTTTGGTATTTTGACAGTTTTGATGTACAGAAGTGCAACGCGTCCACGCTGTGCTTTATCTAAGACGATATAAATGATGAAACAGTTACATGACTGGATAGGTATTGAGATGTACTTCACATATATATACTCTGTTGGAAATTTCAGATCACAGTGTTGAAGAAAAACCCAAAACACATGATAAAAAGCAAGTCTCTACCACTTTTTCAAGACCTTCGTTGCTCTTCTGGGAGTAGCTTTGGGAAAACATATTTTTCTCTATAAAAAGGTGTCCATTTGATTTTATTGAGGTTTCTAATGAAAACTCGATACCCTCAGGTTTCCATTGAGCCTTTCAGAGCTGGATTTGGAGTAGTGGAAGGCTTTCAAAAGTCCTCTCCAAGGTTGGCGTTGCATTTTTTATTAATGTTGTGTTTCTGGGAAATATGACAACATAGCAATTTTTTGTTTCAGACATCAATTCTATGATATGTGTTGGATCATACCTGGACACTTTCCCACCCTTATTGTACCATTTTGGATTTTAAAACACAATTCAACTATAGTGATTCTGAAGTTAGCTCAAAAACATGAAAAATAGGCTAAGGAAAGCCCTAATGAAGCCAAAGAGGAGAGATAGACTTGATCTCTTGGATGATACATCACTGATTGTGTAAACCCATCACACAAGGAGTCCTAGAAACAAATTGCAAGGAATTTTGACAATTTTGGCAATTTTTTGAAATTTTTGGTATTTTGACAGTTTTGATATACAAAAGTGCAGCGTGTCCACGCTGTGCTTTCTCTCAGACGATCTAAATGATGAAAAAGTTACATGATTGGATAGGTATTGAGTTTTAATTCACATATATATACTCTATTGGCAATTTCAGATCACAGTGTTGAAGAAAAATCCAAAACACATGATAAAAAACAGGTCTCTGCAACGTTTTCAAGACCTTCGCTGCTCTTCTGGGAGTAACTTTGGGAAAACATATTTTTCTCTGTCAAAAGGTGTCCATTTGATTTTCTTGATGTTTCTAATGACAACTTGATACCCTCAGTTTTCCATTGAGCCTTTTAGAGCTGGAGTTGGAGTAGTGGAAGGCTTTCAAAAGTCCTCTCCAAGGTTGGCATTGTGCTTTTTCTTAATGATGTGTTTCTGGGAAATATGACAACATAGTGATTTTTTGTTTTAGAAATTGATTCTATGATATGTGTTGGCTCATACTTGGACACTTTCCCACCCTTATTGTACCATTTTGGTGTTTAAAACACAATTCAACTGTAGTGATTCTAAAGTTAGCTCAAAAACATGAAAAATAGGCTAAGGAAAGCCCTAAAGAAGCCAAAGAGGAGAGATAGAATTGATCTCTTGGATTATGCATCACTGATTATGTAAACCCATCACAAAAGGAGTCCCCGAAACAAATTGCAAGGAATTTTGACAATTTTGGCAATTTTTTGAAATTTTTGGTATTTTGACAGTTTTGATGTACAGAAGCGCAGCGTGTCCACGCTGCACTTTATCTCAGACGATCTAAATGATGAAACAGTTACATACTTGGATAGGTATTGATATGTTATTCACATATATATACTCTTATGGAAATTTCAGATCACGGTGTTGAAGAAAAATCCAAAACACATGATAAAAAAGAGGTCTCTGCCACATTTTCAAGACCTTCGTTGCTCTTCTGGGAGTAACTTTGGGAAAA
>ML822158.1:42048-72720 GCA_009831015.1 Picea engelmannii | reverse complement strand
TATAATAAAGAAATGCACAGAGATATCGCGTATATCCAGTAATATAACTGAAATATATCAGAGATGTAACCATAAACACAGAGATACAGTAATACACGATTTCTATTAATGAAAGAAATGTACAGAGACTGTAAAAATACAGAGTGAAAGACACGCTAGAATGGTGGCAGCTTATCTCTGAGAAGAGATGTGACGGCTACTCACATTCGCAAGAAGATGGTTACAATGAGGCTCTGGAGGCCTTTTTACAATAATCGGGAATGCAAAAAGTCCTAGACATCCAAAAACCTAACCCTAGGAGATGAAGCGCCAAAAGTCATGTGGGCCCCGTTTGGGTAAGTGAGTACATCAACTTCCCGGGGTCGTAACTTTTGCATACGATCTCCGTTTTAGGCGTGTGATAGCTCGTTGGAAAGGTATTGTCGAGGAGATTCATTTTGGGGGCTCAATTATGCCTTTAGATATAATTTAGAACGTCGATCTCGAAAAACCTTCATTTGGACCCTCAAAATGGCCCCGGAAGTTAAAACCTGCTAAAAATAGTAAATTGCCAAAATGGTCAGAAAACTGTTTTGAGCCATTTGGAAAAGGTGGGTGGCCACCGATATCCACCTGGATCAAAGACTTACCTAGACAAAGAATTATGATAGAAGGAAAGTGTCAACATCAAGAACAAACCACTACTTAGAAACTCAGACCCCTAAGAAACACTTCATTATGAATGTCACCCACTCAAAAAAGGGAACAAAAAGCAACCACTTCCACACTAGAAGACACAAATCCCTACCTAGGGAATATTGAAACCAACACCAGAGCCCCGACCCAGCAATTTCCAAATTAAAAAACCAGAAATTCACCCCAACAAAGAACTGAGGATAGTCATTTTCCCACATTTCATTAACGAAATCATCTTTGCATGTTGAATAGTCATGAATGAAACCTTCCAAACCATAAGGATATGAGGAACATACCACCTTGTGTCATCCTTCCCAAGGCTTGGGCAATTGTTGATCATTGTTGTTTGCATATCGGATATGATGCTAATTAATACCCACAAACAAAGAAATATAGGGAATTAAGCAATAGCTAAGGTCCCCATTTTTAACTAGAGCCCCTGGGCTGAAGGAAGAAGTAACCTAAACCTAATGATCAGCCTTTGCATTCAAGTCCTTCTTGATATGGTAAAATGAGACCTTTTTGAAATGAGATAGAACATAATTGATTCGAGAGACAATGGATTTTAATGTGTTCCCCACTGGCCTTAATAAGGGAATCATCGCTTTTATAATCAACATGGAGTCTGTGAAGACCAATAAGGACCTGAATCCTTCATCCTTGGCAATGGAAAGACCACACCCCATCAAGTATTAGCCTTTTCTAAATTATTTAAAACATTCCCAAGCCCCCAGGTGTAATGAACAATCGTATTTCCTTCAGGAGCATGTAGACTCCCCCCATCACCTTTCACCCCTGGGTTATACTAAGATGCACCATCAAAAAAATAGAGTGAAGGAGTGTTGCTATAACCTCCAAGAGTGAAATTCATAGGGGTCCATCCTAATCTTCCAAATATGGGAAGAACCAACTCTGAAAGAGGAAGAAGAGGAGTCAATTTGGCCCAATTTGAATTGTGACAACTAAACATCCTCAACACAATCCAACACCTGATCTTGGACTTTGATTCTAGATTGCAAATATTTAGAGAGAAGATCTTTGGCTTTGGAAGTTGTTTGCATCAATTTACGTTGAAGATATTTTTATTCTTGGCCAGCCAAATCTTCCAACAGAGGAATTTTGGAAAAGCTACCCACATTCTTTTGAAGGATTGCTTGTGTTTTGAAGGACCAATGATATAATTTTTCCTGATTCAAGAACATGCCATACTAGGAAAGAGGCCAACGAGTTCAACGGTTTAACCTTACAAATGCATTCAACCAAACTTCTTTGGCATAGCTACATTCAATGAACAAATGATAAGCGAATTCATCTGCATTAGCACACATAACACATTGCAAAGGACCCACTACTTCCTTTTCCTTTAGATTTTTTGCTGTGAGATTTTTCTCATGAGCCAAGATCCAACAAAAAATATTAATCTTTGAAAAACCATCACTACTCCATATATACTTCCATAAATCTCATTGCTAGTGAAGTTGTGTTGCTCCAAGCTTAAGAAAATACCTTTTTTTTTTTTTTTAAATTTGAACTATCGTTATTCATAAAAGTAAGTGTCAATGAATATGATTTTAAAATTCTCTTTAATTTGCAAAAATATCTAGTATGCGTAAGTTTCATATTTGTTAATAAGAATCAATATTTATTTTTTTTAATCTAAAACCTCCTTCTAATTTCTATAAATATATAAACACAGTCATACAACCATTAATTGATGGAGGCCTTCCAACAAAGGAAACTAGGCTTCCACTAGTGATTGTCTTCAAAATTTCTAGAAGTCTTAAGCTTGTGTTTTTTCCAAGTATAACAACAAAAAATAGATTCAAGGACTACCAATTTATGCTTATCCACACTAACAAAGAGAACAATAAACACCATTGTAATCAAACCCATCAACTCATGCTTGGGGGAGGAGGAGTTTCCTCTGCAGTCACCTCTAGAGCCAGGTCAATGCTCCCAGACTCTTCTCAAGCTTGCTCCTATTTGTATCGCACATTATCAACCTCGATCGGGTTCCCATGTGTGCCTATAAAACTAGTAGCACCAACCCCTATTTTACCTTTGTTGTCCTCCTTTGTAGCTTTAGTGACAATAATCTTCACCCCAAAGGCCGCACGACAAATTGCCTTTAATTTCCCTTCAAAAATTCGAAGGGAATGGAGGATTTCCTACTGATCATATCTGGCTTTTTCTAGAGCTTGAGCTACCAACATTTTTACAAGCCAATACATTTCAACAATTCAGAAGTATTTAGTGTCCCTGACCCTTGAGTAGACAGAATCCTCTACCCAATCCTTCACTTCCTTTAGTAACTCAACATTTGAAATCTGCTCCCTCTTAGCAATCATGGCAGCCTCCACCTCCTCCTTTGCCATGTAAGAGCATTTTTCTTCTTAATATCGCTCGGCCCTGTTAGCCTCATGCTCGACCTTGGTTCCCAACCCCTAAGAGGGAAACGATGACACCAAATGTACTCCCCATATCCCCTTGTTGGTCTTTCCCTTCCATCCCTTACCTGCTCCACATGCCATGACTGTTGCCCACCTCTTAATTCTATTTTGGTGAAATCATCAATCACATACCAACCCCCTTGTCTCATGAAGAGTGCCCAGATGAAGACAACAACCCGTCAACAGGAGCCTCCACTTCTTCACTTCAGCCACTCCTATAACTAGAGAAGAGGACCTCTGGTCCGTCACCAACCTACTCACTCCACAACTAAGTCGACCCCTCTTCTTCACCTAGAATTGCTCAAACCATTGCTCCCTTGTGGGAATAGAATCCCTACCACATCTCTGCCATTTTCTCCTACCCTCCCATCTAGCTCTTGCCCAAGAATTTCCATTGCCCATTCTTAAGCTGAGCCTTAAAGCTCCATCCCTGCACATCATGCCCATTCTCACCTCTTCCCACTAGTTCATAAAATGATGAATTCTTTCATGTGTAGCATTACCAAACATAAACATTGAATCGCCCCCACTTGCAACCCACAATGTTGCATTGTACTCCTTACCAACCTGGTTCACCATCCCCATTAATGTTTTAACTCCAGTGCACAACGACATACCCACTCTTCCCTAGATTTCTATCACATATTTGGTTGCGGAAAAGATTGGTTCAGAGCATCCAACCTATGGCAATTATTGTTTAACAAGGTGGCAGATAGACGCGATGCGTAGGCATTCGCCTCTCCACTTGTCATCACCCCATCTGAATGATTATAAAAATCAATGTCACTTAACGAAATTTTAATTTTTTTAATTTATTGAAATATTCAATAAAAATGAAGATAGGGATGGAATGAATAATAAAGAAAACACATTAACGCATATATAGCTTAATTCTTTTAAACCTAATAACATAATAAATAATAAAATACCACAAATACTTTGGACATGATAAAACCACACGTATATTTTACACGTTATTAACATGGATGGGTCAAAGAGCACAAGTAGCGGAAGTAGGTTTACGAAAAGGACAAGAGAGGGTAGGTATTCATAAGATATTTAGGTTTACCGTGAAGTCATTTTGTGATGGAGAACATGCAACCATATAAAATGTTAAGATTGCCACGTGTGTATAATTRAAATTGGCATGGAATTGGTCTTGGTGTGATTTWWWAAAAATAAAATATGATCGTACATGGAACCACATTTTATTATAAAAAAAATCSATGAAAACAGATTCAATGAAATAAAGTGAAATGAATATAATTGGTGACCACATACATTCTTCCGCTGGTCGATGTTAACATCATATTATATCATATCTCTGTCCCTTTGCATGTTCGCCACATACATTAATTATTTTTATTTTATATTTTTGTGGGTGTCTAAATATTAAATTCTACAAAAAAACATTATCCAATTATCCAAAACATAAGGGAGCGCGTATGTATAAAGCAATGTATCAGATTTGATTCTTTACATCGACCAATAAAACAATCTCAAACAATTCGCTATTCTTCTGGACGAATAAAATAATTTAAAGCCAAACATTTGACATTTAATTATAATGTTCTAAATATTCGGCTATTCTCATTAATAAATAATTTAAAGCGAAATATTTGGCACTCAATTATAATGTTTGAAACTTTTCCATGAGTTAATTTTTTGTTTTGCTTTGTTTATTTAGTTGAAATTTTAATATTTTATATTTTTCTTAAAATGAGTGAAAATATTTGAGAACAAATTTTTATAAAATTCTTAAAATGAGAGAAAATATTTGAGAACAAATTCTTAAAATAAGTGAAAATATGTGAGAACAAATTTTAATTTTAATATTTTATATTTTTCTTAATATGAGTGAAAAAAATTTCTTAAATTTTTATTTTAAACAAAAATAATTTTTTTATCTATTTATTAAATTATTCCATAATATTCCATCTTTTAATTAATGGACAAATGGTTATGTTAACTATGATTTACCACAAGGGTGGCATACAAGGGTGGCATAGGGATAATTGATGATCTCAAAGGAGATAAGGAAAACTCTTTTGCATCGGGATTGGGAAGAGCTACAAATAATTAAGTTGGAGTTATTGTTTTATTTCAAGGTTTGAGGACTATTAATCAAAGACGGTATAGAAGACTAATTGTCATTGGAGACTCTGAATTGGTCATCAAATCTATATGCAAAAACTTTGATGAAAACAATAGTGCTTTATCAAGATTATTCGATATAATCAACAAAGAAGTGGAAAGGTTTAAGGAGGTAGAGTTCTTTCATGTGCTTAGAGCAAGCTGAAAAATTGGCTAATGACGCGAGGAGACTTGAGTGTGGTTCCTTTACAGACAAAAATGATTATCAAGGTTCCCCATTCCTTAATCACATGGCAAAAAGTAGTTTAAATGTTGAAAAATAGGGTGTTATGTTAATCCTCCCCTATAATCACAAGGTATTTTATTTAAGGATTACTTCATGCATCTCGAACACATGGCACATCAAACCTCATGTCAAGCTACATCGAGCTCAATTGTTGGGTGTATGTGTCAAAGCTCATTCACACATGCTGCATTAAACGTGGAGAATTAATCAACCACCTCATCTCATAATTCTCAAAGCAAGTGTGATCATGGTCGTGGTGTGTGTTGAATTGATGTTTGTTGTGCTTCAAATGTTTGTCCTTCAAATGCAATTTGGAATTTTCCCTAGCTCAAAGCTTCCTCTTCTTCTTATGAAGAGAAACTCCTTGGGGTTTTGGTTAGTTCAAGTATCTGATTCGAGCAATTTCATGAGTTTGGGAGTGTGTTTTATACCTGGAATAGGAGGATTTAGTGGTTCAAGGGCACATAATAGTGGTGGGGTTAATCATCTAGTAGATGGAATTCCTCTTTTCAATAAGGTTTTCCTAGATGGATTGGTGGATGGGGTAGTAGTCTAATGTTTTTTTTTCTTATAGTAGGTGGGATAGATTCCATCCTGGTGCACATCATGTGGTTTTACCGACTCTGGGTAAGTGTACTTCACTCTACTTCCAATTACATTGAGCTTGAAATTGGTGACAATTTGTTAATTTGGAGAGAAGAAGGAGGTAAGCTTGATCGACTTCTCGGTTTGAGACTAGAAATGCTAGTGTCTCATNTTTACCGACTCTGGGTAAGTGTACTTCACTCTACTTCCAATTACATTGAGCTTGAAATTGGTGACAATTTGTTAATTTGGAGAGAAGAAGGAGGTAAGCTTGATCGACTTCTCGGTTTGAGACTAGAAATGCTAGTGTCTCATAGACACATGGGTTGATATCCAATTTGTTAGTTGGCAGAAGTTAGATGCATTATTAGAGCTCACAAAGTGTGTATATCAAGGCAAGGATACAAAATGGAGTTTGTTGCAAGGTGGAGTGAGACGGAGGCAACTAGCGTTCTGGCCTGGCCACTTGCTCAAACTGAACCCTAGCCCATCCTAGTGGTTAGGCCCTCACATGGCTAGCGTATTGTCCTTTGGTTACACCTTTAGCAACCCTTCCTCAATAATGGCGATGACATCCTCCTTTTCAACTTGTTCTCCCTAATTTAACAACTTAGGGGTTTGAATGGTGGTGGCTCCATCTATTGCAGTTTCACTTTCCTCATCTTCTCATGTTGAGCAGTTTGTGGCGAGCTTGCATGGAAAATGGATGTAAATCCAACCCTCTTCCCTCTAATGGTAATCAGGGTAAGGATTCTTTCAGTGATATTGTGAAGAATGTCTCACGTTCTCCTTGTATTTTGGTTCAGGAGGCTCTAATAATAACTATTCCCATAGTGGAAGATGTTGTAGTCTAGGAAACCTTTTACAATATCAATGGCTTGTGTGTTTCTTCAATGGTCATTGGCCTTGTTTAGTCGATCTATACAAATATATTTTTGACTCCTAGAAACCTGATTTTAAAATGGATGCTTTCATTTATTCCCATGCAAAGGGGTTCTTCATTGTTGAGTTTGACCTTGTAGAAGACATGGATTTTATTTTAAACTTTAGATCCTAGTTTTGGGGAAATTTAGGATTATGTATGAAACCATGGACTCTATTCTTTAACCTAATAACATATACCCTTTCCTCAGCTCATGTGTGGGTTTGACTTCGAAATCTAACCTTGCATTTTTGGGGTTCAGACTCTCTTCGAGCCCTTGGAAAATAAAACTACAAAAGATCTGAAACAAAGAAATGAAGCACCACTACATATGCCTGAATACATGTGGAAATGAACTTAAAAAAATGGTTTCTTATAGAAATAAATTTTATAGCTGAAAACTATCCTAGACTCAAAAGATTGATTATGAACATATTTATTTCCATTGTAAATCTTGCTTTGAAATGGGGCATTTAGTAGCAAACTATCCAAAAGGGCATAGGCAAGTTAGGAAGAACTAGAGAAAACCAACTTAGTGCATTGAAGCCAAGGAAGAACATCAATTGATTAGCAAGAAACATCCACTTGAATTGGTTCCTCCCATGGAAAGCCCAAAAATTGATCTAGAGGAAATTAGAGACACGCTAGTGGATTCAAAGAAAATAGGGATACTCCATGAAAAGAAGATCCTCCATCTCAACAAGGATTGACACAACAAGGTATGGTGGAAGAGGAATATGTTCTTCTTTCAAATCTGGATTAGGATCTAGAGCCCATGCTTAGCGTGCGAACTAAGGCAAGATTGGCAGATTAGGCTAAAGAAGATGAGACACAAGAACAATTAGAACCCTTGATCAAGATAAATATGGATTGATAGGAACAACAAGGACCTCATCAAAGACAAAGGAAGCTTGGACAACAGTAGTAAAGAAGAAAAAATATCCTTCAATAGCACAACCAACGGTTATAAGAAGCAAGGCATATAATCCAATTTAGTCATGAATTACTTCTATCTCTTATTATGTCAGCAATTTGTCAGAATTTACTCATGCAAGAAATATTAGGATGTAGTTTTTGTGGACATAAGTATTTTATGTATTTGGAAAATAAGGAGCTAGCAATTTTGCTTGAAATATAAAGGTAGCAATTTTTGTAATCTTGATGTGAGCATCAACCATAGGTCTTTATAATATAAATATGTCCCAGTTACAGTTAAAAAAAAGAAGAAGGAAGTCTATATATCAAAGAATAAAGTGGTAATCTCCTCTGTTGCAAATAAAGTAGTGCATATATCAACGAATAAAGTGGTAATCTCCTCTATTGCAAACCAAGTAGTGCATATATCAACGATTAAAGTGGTAATCTCCTATGTTCCAAAGCAAGTGTACACCCATGATACAAACAAAGATGGTGAAACTACTTTACTGATGGAAATTGTGTAACAACAAAGATAACAAATTACTGAATTATACACTAAGTGTGCCACAATCAAGCAAATGGTTGCTAATAATGCTAGCATTCATAATATGTCACTCCATGGCTCAACTATCTAGGTTATTCAGGCATCAAGGAGGATGAGACAATCCAACAACAACCAACAAATGTGGAGATGGAGCTTGTGGAGCAAAACATATGAAGAAAATCTCTAATCAAGCATTCTCTCTAGTAATGTATCATATTTTTTAAAGTCTATGTATTACTAGGTGTATATGTTAGGATATATCTGTATAGTAGAAGCCACAAGTATATTTTTGATAAAATTCATGTAGACATAGATTGTTAGGCTCAAGTTTTGAAATTGCTCAAGACAATTTTGATGGGCACTTATCTTATATGTATATGTATATTGAAAAATGAAGCTTCAACAATTTTATAATAAAAATATATGTTTCTATTAAAAAATTTGATTTACCAAAAGATAGTTTGGGTTAGTAAGATTGTGACTCTTGTGGAGTCAAGTAGAAATGGAAGGTATATATCTTCACAAGTGAGTTGAAAAAGGAACTTATATTTCAAGCTTAACATTTCCATTCATACCCTCGATTCACAAGTGGATGACTTCATACCAATCTAAAAAAGAATATCCACAAGTATGTATAGAGAGATTTCTCTTCCTTCAATTGCAATTGGGTGGCATGTCATCAATACAATTAACATAAGATGTACTTTGGAGAATTTGATGTGGAAAAACCTAGCGGAAAAATAAGGAATGTGCCTTGTCCTTTTCTTCTCAAATATATAATGCAAGATATGAATAAAGATGGACTCACTATAGAGTTATAATAGACATTGTGGCGTGTGAATGTTTCTTGTGGGTTCTTCTTCTTCCTATGTTCTACTCAACAATTACACTCATTTGCTTTGTTCAATGATGAAACAATAAATTATTACAATAGGAACATAACCCCTTCATTTCCTCATGGCTCAATATTTAACATGTCCTCATAATCATCTATGGTTAGGTTAGGGTTTTTACATGCCCTGACTCTTAGTTAGGGTTAGAATCACTTTAGACCCTCTAGAATATTATTGAAACTCACATGTCACTAGCTCCACATGTTTAAGTAATGAGAATGGACGTGACATCCACTTGGTACTGCAGTGATCAAATAATAGGCCAATTTGTAGGGAGAAATAAATTTCTCATATGGACTTTAATTAAGGTGTTAATTGTACTATTGGAAATATCTCAATGAGTAGAACAACATTGGAAGTGTGTGAAGTTTTTTCATACATTTTGACCCAAAAAAATTCATATCATAACTTAAACATGATTTGAAAATTTAGGGCCCCAATTCACCAAAATAGGATCTACCCCTAAAATGGGCCTAACAAAGCCATGGCTTTGATTTTCCATGACAGAAAAGTACCAAAATGGAAGACAAATTGTATAGTGATCCGTTTCAGGTCATGCCTCTCCATTTTGGGAGGCTTTTGGTCCCCAAAATATTTGACTAAAAGAGATGCAAAAACAAATCCAACTTTCTTCCTACAATACCCCTTGGATTCACTTGGAAGTTGATTTTTTAAGCCAACTTGTGAACGTTCTTGTTACTGATGTCTGGTTATTTTAGAATTATTTTTCAAAACTATATGTTATTCTAACTATGCTCAAGCTTCCAATTCTAATTCATCTATGATAGATAAGACTTGCACTGAATTTTCCTCACCTAACATGCATGGCTCATAGAATTTCAAATTCTGCACATTCAATATTAAGTAGATGTTCCAATATGATGGTCAATTGAGTATGTAGGCATTATTGCTTACATAGTCAAACACTTTAAAAGGATCTTATCACACATATGCAATATTCTTAGCAATTCCTTTGATCCAGGTGGATATCGGTGGCCACCCACCTTTTCCAAATGGCTCAAAACGACTTTCTGACAATTTTGGCAATTTACTATTTTTAGCAAGTTTTAACTTCTGGGGCCATTTTGAGGGCCCAAATGAAGGTTTTTCTAGATTGAGGTTCTCAATGATAGCCAAAGGCATGATTGAGCCCCCAAAATGAATCTCCTCGACGATACCTTTCCAACAAGCTATCACACGCCTAAAACGGAGATCGTATGCAAAAGTTATGACCCCGGGAAGTTGATGTACTCACTTACCCAAACGGAGCCCACATGAATTTTGGTGCTTCATCTCCTAGGGTTAGGTTTTTGGATGTCTAGGGTTTCTGGAATTCCTGCTTATTGTAAAAAGGCCTTCAGAGCCTCATTTTAATCATCTTCTTGCGAATGCGAGTAGCCATCACATCTCTTCTCAAAGATAAGCTGCCACCATTCTAGCGAGTCTTCCACTCTGTATTTTTACAGTCTCTGTACATTTCTTTCATGAAAAGAAATCGTGTATTACTATATATCTGTGTTTATGGTTGCATCTTCGATACATTTATGTTATATTATTGAATATCTGCGATATCTCTGTGCATTTCTTTATTATATCTCCGATCTCATTTCGTGCCGAAAATAATCCGGATCATCCTTAGAGTCTCTCTTTTTTCAGGTGCAACCAAAATTGAATATGTTTCCTAACTTGAATGACTTCTCAATTTTGTGTTGGTGATACCTAATCTTGTACCTTTCCTATTATTTCTTTAATGTCTCATATACTTGCAAATGGATTTGCTCAATTTTTTTATGAATCTTTCAACCTTCATGGCTTCTCCTTTGTTGTCTTCCATCTCTCCTCCATGTTGTCCATATACAACATCTACATGTGAAGGTGAAAAATATCCAAAACAAATTTCAAAAGGGGACTTTATGGTGGAAGTATGGACCACTATGTTATAAGAGTGTTGAATACAGATCAAATTATCATCCTAGGTCCATGGATGCTTCTGATTGTAACCCCTCTAAACCAATGTCATATTTATCACTTTTGTCTACCCATCAATTTGTGAATGGAAATCTATAGATCTCTTCAACTTGGTGTTTATCTTATCCTAGATTGTAGTCCAAAATGCACTAAGAAATATGGTATCTCTATCTAAAACAACTCTCCTTGATATCCCAAACTACACCTAGACCCTCTCAAAGAACAAATTTGCTACATGTTTTTCCCTGATGGTCTTTTTATAAGGCATAGTTTTTTTGCAACATGCAAGCTTTATCCATCACATAAAACATAAAACATAAAACATAAAAAAAAATTCAAAATTATTAAATCTATTATTATAATTTTAAGTTAAAATCTACTTATCGTAAATTATTTACATTATAGGTTCAATTTCAATCATTTCTTTAATAAGTTTTATAGACAAATAATTGATTTATTAAATAATGTATAAGACCACATAACCATATATAAAAACTGAGTTTTAAAAAATTACAATTAAGAAAATTAACAATGTAGTAATGTCCAAATTATAGATTAATAATGTTTGGATGGAGTGTAATATCTCAATTATAGACATGGGGTGACATTATCCAAAACTTATTTGGTGAAAATTTCTAAGTATCAATAAAGCAATATCGACATTGGTTATTCATGCTTATTATTAGTCCCTGCAGAAGACCAAGGCCAGGGTACTCTAGTTTTTTTTAGACTATATATTTTTTCATAATTTGTAATGTTTGACCTAGGAAAATATAAATATATATATTTTTATTATAATAAAAACCAATTTTTTTTTTAAATTTGATTGAAGAATAGGTTTCATGTCTTATTGCAAGCTTCGCATTCTCCAATGTTTGTAATAATGTTTCTATCTAACCCGCATTAACTACTGACAAACAATAATATTTCCTTGTTAGATTTAGGGTTGTTTCCTACACGTGTGAGGCCTTGTCGTAGCTTGCCCTTCTCTGCAAGTGATGCACTGGCCCTCGTGAATTGAATCATCCCATATTAATGAGATGCGACGAAGAAACATAGAGACATGCATGCTTGGAAGGGTTGAGTTGTTTAATGCTATATTTTTATTGGTTTCTTCTTCATTTACACTAGTGTGAGCTTTGCTCATTTACTCATTTGATTATCTACTTTTCTGAATATTCGCTGTGTGATTAGACATTTTATAATTTTCTGTCAGATTATAGTAATAATAAGTTTTGTTTTGATTTAATATTAATTGACTTTTTATTTTAAATTTATGTATGAAATATAATATTTAATTTAAGAAAATAAATATATATTTATTAATACAATGATTTTTTTTAATTAATTAATATTTGAAGTTTTATTATTATTTTCTATATTTAAAATTAATTACATAATCAATTAATTGTGTTATAATTACTACCTACTAAATCATATAACCCTTCACTAAAAAAATAATAAAGATTATTAATATTATAGCCTTTCAATTTTCTTAACTAACCCAAATTTTATACCCCACTTTAGCACAATCTTTTAGAAATTGAAATAATGAATAGAAATATAAAAAGTTGTAACATGATAAGACCAGGACTAGGGCTATGGCTATTCTGCAAAATTTAATCTTATGGGTTTTCATAATTTGCTATCCAAAATTGGCAATGCGGATAGGATCTCCATATATTTGGTTTTGCCGACATGTATTGTGTTGCATATGTGGTGTAGTTCATATGTCATAACACATTAATTTTGATAAGAAAATATTATAANTATATATATATATATATATATATATATATATATATATATATATATATTAATTTTTTTTTTTTTAAATATCATTTGTATTTGGTTAATTCTAAAACTATGGTAATCATACTAAAGTAAAAATGTGGCCAGAGATCCTAGCCAGTACTGCATATGACAAATCTATAAATTATATATTATTATGGAGCAGTACATCTTTTTCATCTCTTGTACGTTTATGTGGAATTCTTTGAATTACAATGTTTCTGACGATGTAGTTTATCTCTGTTAATTTTTCTCACTTAAAATCTTAAAAAGTTGATTTTTTTTAAGACTATGAAACTAGCCCCTAGTTAACATATTGTTGATGTCTTTTAAGACTATGAAACTAGCCCCTAGTTAGCATATTGTTGATGTTTCATTGTAATCATCATAGTCATCATCATCAATAATTACATGTGCCAACTATCATCTCCATTTTCAAATCTACTTGGCAGGGACTAAGCTGCCATGCAGCACTTGTTAACCAATAAAATCATTTCAAATGAAATATTCGGCTTTGGGATCTAATATATTAAAAAATGTTTTTGATTATTCATGAAATTGTTTCAAACAAAATATTTGAAGGCTTTGGGATCTAATATATTAAAAAATGATTTTCATTATTCATGAAATCGTTTCAAACGAAATATTTGAATCTTGGGTTCGACTTGGATAGATAGTTTGGGTTGGTGGGATTGTGAGGATTATGGTGTAGGAAATTAAAAAGTGGAAGGTATATATAGATTTAATATGTTGTTGGTCTCGCTAATGTCCTTATGTCCGTGAAGGACTCGTTGAATTTTCTTTGCATTTTGATTGTTCATGGAAAAAATGTCCACATTTTTAACAGAGGCAAAATCCAGAGAGTCGACCAATCAATTGAAAGGAGAGAAGGGTAATAAATAGAAGGAGGCTATTGGCCTTGAAACCAAACCAAAAGACCCCAAACTAGTGAAGGAAGGCCTATCCACAAGCCATAAAAGGAACATAACCTCTGAATTTATTCCAATCCAACAACTCCAAGAATCAATAACAAAAAATCCACAAACATTGTTCCTAAAGGAAGAAAGCCAAAGAACCAAGACTTACCTAGACAAAGAATTATGATAGAAGGAAAGTGTCAACATCAAGAACAAACCACTGCTTAGAAACTCAGAACCCTCAAAAACACTTCATTATGAATGTCGCCCACTCAAAAAAGGGAACAAAAAGCAACCACTTCCACACTTGAAGACACAAATCCCTACCCAGGGAATATTGAAACCAACACCAGAGTCCCAACCCAACAATTTCCAAACTAAAAAACCAGAAATTCACCCCAACAAAGAACTGAGGATAGTCATTTTCCCACATTTCATTAACGAAATCATCTTTGCATGTTGAATAGTCATGAATGAAACCTTCCAAACCATAAGGATATGAGGAACATACCAGCTTGCGTCATCCTTCCCAAGGCTTGGGCAATTGTTGATCATTGTTGTTTGCATATCGGATATGATGCTAATTAATACCCACAAACAAAGAAATCTAGGGAATTAAGCAATAGCCAAGGTCCCCATTTTTAACTAGAGCCCCTGGGCTGAAGGAAGAAGTAACCTAAACCTAATGATCAACCTTTGCATTCAAGTCCTTCTTGATATGGTAAAATGAGACCTTTTTGAAATGAGATAGAACACAATTGATTCGAGAGACAATGGATTTTAATGTGTTCCCCATTGGCCTTAATAAGGGAATCATCGCTTTTATAATCAACATGGAGTCTGTGAAGACCAATAAGGACCTGAATCCTTCATCCTTGGCAATGGAAAGACCACACCCCATCGAGTATTAGCCTTTTCTAAATTATTTAAAACATTCCCAAGCCCCTAGGTGTAATGAACAATCATATTTCCTTCAAGATCATGTAGACTCCCCCCATCACCTTCCACCCCTGGGTTATACTAAGATGCACCATCAAAAAAATAGAGTGAAGGAGTGTTGATGTAACCTCCAAGAGTGAAATTCATAGGGATCCATCCTAATCTTCCAAATATGGGAAGAACCGGCTCTGAAAGAGGAAGAAGAGGAGTCAATTTGGCCCAATTTGAATTGTGACAACTAAACATCCTCAACACAATCCAACACCTGATCTTGGACTTTGATTCTAGATTACAAATATTTAGAGAGAAGATCTTTGGCTTTGGAAGTTGTTTGCATCAATTTACGTTGAAGATCTTTGGCTTTGGAAGTTGTTTGCACCAATGTCGATATTGCTTTATTGATACCTACCAACCCCCTTGTCTCATGAAGAGTGCCTAGATGAAGACAACAACCCGTCAAAAGGAGCCTCCCCTTCTTCACATCACCCACTCCTATAACTAGAGAAGAGGACCTCTGGTCCGTCACCAACCTACTCACTCCACAACTAAGTCGATCCCTCTTCTTCACCCAGAAATGCTCAAACCATTGCTCCCTTGTGGGGATAGAATCCCTACCACATCTCTGCCATTTTCTCCTACCCTCCCATCTAGCTCTTGCCCAAGAATTTCCATCGCCCATTCTTAAGTCGAGCCTTAAAGCTCCATCCTTGCACATCATGCCCATTCTCACCTCTTCCCACTAGTTCATAAAATGATGAATTCTTTCATGTGTAGCATTACCAAACATAAACATTGAATCACCCCCACTTGCAACCCACAATGTTGCATTGTACTCCTTACCGACCTCGTTCACCATCCCCATTAATGTTTTAACTCCAGTGCACAACGACATACCCACTCTTCCTTGGATTTCTATCACATATTTGGTTGCGGAAAAGACTGGTTCAGAGCATCCAACCTATGGCAATTATTGTTTAGCAAGGTGGCAGATAGACACGATGCGTAGGCATTCGCCTCTCCACCTGTCTTCACCCCATCTAAGTGATTATAAAAATCAATGTCACTAAACGGAATTTTAACTCTTTTAATTTATTGAAATATTCAATAAAAATGAAGATAGGGATGGAATGAATAATAAAGAAAACATATTAACGCATATATAGCTTAATTCTTTTAAACCTAATAAAATAATAAATAATAAAATACCACAAATACTTTGGACATGATAAAACCACACGTATATTTTACACGTTATTAAGATGGATGGGTCAAAGAGCACAAGTAGCGGAAGTAGGTTTACGAAAAGGACAAGAGAGGGTAGGTATTCATAAGATATTTAGGTTTACCGTGAAGTCATTTTGTGATGGAGAACATGCAACCATATAAAATGTTAAGATTGCCACGTGTGTATAATTAAAATTGGCATGGAATTGGTCTTGGTGTGATTTTTTAAAAATAAAATATGATCGTACATGGAACCACATTTTATTATAAAAAAAATCCATGAAAACAGATTCAATGAAATAAAGTGAAATTAATATAATTGGTGACCACATACATTATTCCGCTGGTCCATTTTAACATCATATTATATCATATCTCTGTCCCTTTCAATGTTCGCCACATACATTAATTATTTTTATTTTATATTTTTGTGGGTGTCTAAATATTAAATTCTACAAAAAAACGTTATCCAATTATCCAAAACATAAGGGAGCGCGTATGTATAAAGCAATGTATCAGATTTGATTATTTACATTGACCAATAAAATAATTTAAAGCCAAACATTTGACATTTAATTATAATGTTCTAAATATTCGGCTATTCTCATTAATAAATAATTTAAAGCGAAATATTTGGCACTCAATTATAATGTTTGAAATTTTTACATGAGTTAATTTTTTGTTTTGCTTTGTTTATTTATTTGAAATTTTAATATTTTATATTTTTCTTAAAATGAGTGAAAATATTTGAGAACAAATTTTTATAATCAAAATTATGGTCAATTAAGAAAAATTATAATTTTTGAAAAAAAAAAACACATTTAAAAAATGTTTATTTTAAACAAAAAGATTTTTTTTATCTATTTATTAAATTATTCCATAATATTCCATCTTCTAATTAATGGACAAATGGTTATGTTAATTATGATTTACCACAAGGGTGGCATAGGGATCATTGATGATTTCAAAAGAGATAAGGAAAACTCCTTTGCATCGGGATTAGGAAGAGCTACAAACAATTAAGTTGGAGTTCTTGTTTTATTTCGAAGTTTGAGGACTATTAATCAAAGATGGTATAGAAGACTAATTGTCATTGGAGACTCGGAATTGGTCATCAAATCTATATGCAAAAACTTTGATGAAAACAATAGTGCTTTATCAAGATTATTCGATATAATCAACAAATAAGTGGAAAGGTTTAAGGAGGTAGAGTTCTTTCATGTGCTTAGAACATATAATTAGCAAGCTGAAAAATTGCCTAATGACGCGAGGAGAATTGAGTGTGGTTCCTTTACAGAAAAAAAAATTGGATTATCAAGGTTCCCCATTCCTTAATCACATGGCAAAGAGTAGTTTAAATGTTGAAAAATGGGGTATTATGTTAATCCTCCCCTATAATCACAAGGTATTTTATTTAAGGATTACTTCATGCATCTCAAACACATGGCACATCAAACCTCATGTCAAGCTACATCGAGCTCAATTGTTGGGTGTATGTGTCAAAGCTCATTCACACATACTGCATTAAACGTGGAGAATTAATCAACCACCTCATCTCATAATTCTCAAAGCAAGTGTGATCATGGTAATGGTGTGTGTTGAATTGATGTTTGTTGTGATTCAAATGTTTGTCCTTCAAATGCAATTTGGAAATTTCCCTAGCTCAGATCTTCCTCTTCTTCTTATGAAGAGAAACTCCTTGGGGATTTTGGTTAGTTCAAGTGTCTGATTTGAGCAATTTCATGAGTTTGGGAGTGTGTTTTATACCTGGAATAGGAGGATTTAGTGGTTCAAGGGCACATAATAGTGGTGGGGTTAATCATCTAGTAGATGGAATTCCTCTTTTCAATCAGGTTTTCCTAGATAGGATTGGTGGATGGGGTAGTAGTCTAATGTTTTTTTTTCTTGTAGTAGGTGGGATAGATTCCATCCTGGTGTACATCATGTGGTTTTACCGACTCTGGGTAAGTGTACTTCACTCTACTTCCAATTGCATTGAGCTTGAAATTGGTGACAATTTGTTAATTTGGAGAGAAGAAGAAAGTAAGCTTGATCGACTTCTCGGTTTGAGACTAGAAATGCTAGTGTCTCATAGACACATGGGTTGCTATCCAATTTGTTAGTTGGTAGAAGTTAGATGGGTTCTTAGAGCTCACAAAGTGTGTATATCAAGGCAAGGATACAAAATGGAGTTTGTTGCAAAGTGGAGTGAGACGGAGGCGACTAACGTTCTGGCCTAGCCACTTGCTCAAACCGAACCCCAACCCATCCTAGTGGTTAGGCCCTCACATGGCTAACGTATTGTCCTTTGGTTACACCTTTAGCAACCCTTCCTCAATAATGGCAGTGGCATCCTCCTTTTCAACTTGTTCTCCCTAATCTAACGGCTCAGGGGTTCGAATGGTGGTGGCTCCATCTATTGCAGTTTCACTTTTCTCATCTTCTCACGTTGAGCAGTTTGTGGCGAGCTTGCATGGAAAATGGATGTAAATCCAACCCTATTCCCTCTAATGGTAATCAGGGTAAGGATTATTTCAGTGATATTGTGAAGAATGTCTCACGTTCTCCTTGTATTTTGGTTCAGGAGGCTCTAACAATAACTATTCCCATAGTGGAAGATGTTGTAGTCTAGGCAACCTTTTATAATATCAATGGCTTGTGTGTTTCTTCAATGGTCATTGGCCTTGTTTAGTCGATCTATACAAATATATTTTTGACTCCTAGAAACCCGATTTTAAAATGGATGCTTTCATTTATTCCCATGCAAAGGGGTTCTTCATTGTTGAGTTTGACCTTGTAGAAGACATGGATTTTATTTTAAACTTTAGATCCCAGTTCTGGGGAAATTTAGGATTATGTATGAAACCATGGACTCTATTATTCGACCTAATAACATATACCCTTTCCTCAGCTCATGTGTGGGTTTGACTTCGAAATCTAACCTTGCATTTTTGGGGTTCAGACTCTCCTCGATCCCTTGGAAAATAAAATTACAAAAGATCTAAAACAAAGAAATGAAGCACCACTACATATGCCTGAATACATGTGGAAATGAACTTAAACAAATGGTTTCTTGTAAAAATAAATTTGATAGCTGAAAACTATCCTAGACTCAAAAGATTGATTATGAACATATTTATTTCCATTGTAAAGCTTGCTTTGAAATGGGGCATTTAGTAGCAAACTATCCAAAAGGGCATAGGCAAGTTAGGAGACACTAGAGAAAACCAACTTAGTGCGTTGAAGCCAAGGAAGAACATCAATTGATTAGCAAGAAACATCCACTTGAATTGGTTCCTCCCATGGAAAGCCCAAAAATGGATCTAGAGGAAATTAGAGACATGCCAGTGGATTCAAAGAAAATAGGGATACTCCATGAAAAGAAGATCCTCCATCTCAACAAGGATTGACACAACAAGGTATGGTGGAAGAGGAATATGCTCTTCTTTCAAATCCGGATTAGGATGTAGAGCCCATACTTAGAGTGCAAACTAAGGCAAGCTTGGAAGATTAGGCTAAATAAGATGAGACACAAGAACAATTAGAACCCTTGATCAAGATAAATCTGGATTGATAAGAACAATAAGGACCTCATCAAAGACAAAGGAAGCTTGGACAACAATAGTAAAGAAGAAAAAATATCCTTCAATAGCACAACCAACGGTTATAAGAAGCAAGGCCTATAATCCAATTTAATCATGAATTACTTCTATCTCTTATTATGTCAGCAATTTGTCAGAATTTACTCATGCAAGAAATATCAGGATGTAGTTTTTGTGGACATAAGTATTTTATGTATTTGGAAAATAAGGAGCTAGCAATTTTGCTTGAAATATAAAGGCAACAATTTTTGTAATCTTGATGTGAGCATCAACCATAGGTCTTTATAATATACATATGTCCTAGTTACGGTTAAAAAGAAGAAGAAGGAAGTCTATATATCAAAGAATAAAGTGGTAATCTCCTCTGTTGCAAATAAAGTAGTGCATATATCAACGAATAAAGTGGTAATCTCCTCTGTTGCAAACCAAGTAGTGCATATATCAACGATTAAAGTGGTAATCTCCTCTGTTCCAAACCAAGTGTACACCCATGATACAAACAAAGATGGTGAAACTGCTTTACTGATGGAAATTGCGTAACAACAAAGATAACAAATCACTGAATTATACACTAAGTGTGCCATAATCAAGAAAATGGTTGCTAATAATGCTAGCATTCATAATATGTCACTCCATGGCTCAACTATTTAGGTTCTTCAGGCATCAAGGAGGATGAGACAATCCAACAACAACCAACAAATGTGGAGATGGAGCTTGTGGAGCAGAACGTATGAAGACAATCTCTAATCAAGCATTCTCTCTAGTAATGTATCATATTTTTTAAAGTCTATTTATTACTAGGTGTATACGTTAGGATATATCTGTATAGTAGAAGCCACGAGTATATTTTTGATAAAATTCAAGTAGACATAGATTGTTAGGCTCAAGTTTTGAACTTGCTCAAGACAATTTTGATGGGCACTTATCTTATATGTATTTGTATATTGAAAAATGAAGCTTCAACAATTTTATAATAAAAATATATGTTTCTATTAAAGAAATTGATTTACCAAAAGATAGTTTGGGTTAGTAAGAATGTGACTCTTGTGGAATCGAATAGAAATGGAAGGTATATATCTTCACAAGTGAGTTGAAAAAGGAACTTATATTTCAAGCTTAACATTTCCATTCATACCGTCGATTCACAAGTGGATGACTTCATAGCAATCTAAAAAAGAATATCCACAAGTATTTATAGAGAGATTTCTCTTCCTTCAATTGCAATTGGGTGGCATGTCATCAATACAATTAACATAAGATGTACTTTGGAAAATTTGATGTGGAAAAACCTAGCGGAAAAATAAGGAATGTGCCTTGTCCTTTTCTTCTCAAATATATAATGCAAGATATGAATACATATGGACTCACTATAGAGTTATAATAGACATTGTGGCATGTGAATGTTTCTTGTGGGTTCTTCTTCTTCCTATGTTCTACTCAACAATTACACTCATTTGCTTTGTTCAATGATGAAACAATAAATTATTACAATAGGAACATAACCCCTTCATTTCCTCATGGATCAATATTTAACATGTCCTCATAATCATCTATGGTTAGGTTAGGGTTTTTACATGCCCTGACTCTTAGTTAGGGTTAGAATCACTTTAGACCCTCTAGAATATTATTGAAACTCACATGTGACTAGCTCCACATGTTTAAGTAATGAGAATGGACGTGACATCCACTTCGTACTGCAGTGATCAAATCGTAGGCCAATTTGTAGGGAGAAATAAATTTCTCATATGGACTTTAATTAAGGTGTTAATTGTACTGTTGGAAATATCTCAATGAGTAGAACAACATTGGAAGTGTGTGAAGTTTTTTCATACATTTTGACCTAAAGAAATTCATATAATAACTTAAACATGATTTGAAAATTTAGGGCCCCAATTCACCAAAACAGGATCTACCCCTAAAATGGGCCTAACAAAGCCATGGCTTTGATTTTCCACGACAGAAAAGTACCAAAATGGAAGACAAATTGTATAGTGATCCATTTCAGGTCATGCCTCCCCATTTTGGGAGGCTTTTGGTCCCCAAAAGGTTTGACTAAAGGAGATGCAAAAACAAATCCAACTTTCTTCCTACAATACCACTTGGATTCACTTGGAAGTTGATTTTTTAAGCCAACTTGTGAACGTTCTTGTTACTGATGTCTAGTTATTTTAGAATTATTTTGCAAAACTATATGTTATTCTAACTCTGTTCGAGCTTCCAATTCTAATTCATCTATGATAGGTAAGACTTGCACCGGATTTTCCTCACCTAACATGGATGGCTCATAGAATTTCAAATTCTACACATTCAATATTAAGTAGATGTGCCAATATGATGGTCAATTGAGTATGTAGGGATTATTGCTTACCTAGTCAAACAATTTAAAAGGATCTTATCACAAATATGTAATCTTCTTAGCAAGTCCTTAGAGTCTCTCTTTTTTAAGGTGCAACCAAAATTGAATATGTTTCCTAACTTGAATGACTTCTCAATTTTGTGTTGGTGATACCTAATCCTGTACCTTTCCTATTATTTCTTTAATGTCTCATATACTTGCAAATGGATTTGATCGATTTTTTGATGAATCTTTCAACCTTCATGGCTTCTCCTTTGTTGTCTTCCATCTCTCCTCCATGTTGTCCATATACAACATCTACATGTGAAGGTGACAAATATCCAAAACAAGTTTCAAAAGGGGACTTTATGGTGGAAGTATGGACCACTATGTTATAAGAGTGTTGAATACAGATCAAATTATCATCCTAGGTCCTTGGATGCTTCTAATTGTAACCCCTCTAAACCAATGTCATATTCATCACTTTTGTCTACCCATCAATTTGTGAATGGAAATCTATAGATCTCTTCAACTTGGTGTTTATCTTATCCTAGATTGTAGTCCAAAATGCACTAAGTAATATGGTATCTATATCTAAAACAACTCTCCTTGATATCCCAAACTACACCTAGACCCTCTCAAAGAACAAATTTGCTACATCTTTTTCCCTGATGGTCTTTTTATAAGCATGTTTTTTTGCAGCATGCAAGCTTTATCCATCACATGTCACATAAAACATAAAAAAAAAATCAAAATTATTAAATCTATTATTATAATTTTAAGTTAAAATCTACTTATCGTAAATTATTTAGATTATAGGTTCAATTTCAATCATTTATTTAATAAGTTTTATAGACAAATAATTGATTTATTAAATAATGTATAAGACCACATAACCATATATAAAAACTAAGTTTAAAAAAATTACAATGAAGAAAATTAACAATGTAGTAATGTCCAAATTATAGATTAATAATGTTTGGATGGAGTGTAATGTCTCAATTATAGACCAATAATGTTTGGCTAGAGTGTTAGAAAAAACAAAGTCTTGTTTTGGAAAAAAAATGTTAAAAACGAAAAGAAAATACATTAAATTTTCCTATAGAAAACAGTTTGCAGAAAAAAATTTCGAGTACTTTTCCATGATTCATAGATAATAAACGAAGTAAATCATCGACCTTGATTACATAACCTATTCCCAAGGGGATCAAGAAAATTAAACTCGTGATCTCTGTAACTTTAAGTCAATAAGATGTGTAGGCCAAAAATATACTATAAATAAATAAGTTGTGTAGATTGAGCATGTTTTCTGGAAAAAACCATGTACGATATTTTGAAATGTCCAATGTTTTGAGTGGATACTGCACCCATCATCAAGAACAATTAAAACTTACAAAAACAACATAACAATGAACTAGATCAGAATAAATAAATAAGATATACATCATGCAACCACTTCGCACACCTCTTATGTAAGATACCATTCAACAGATGGTAGAAACATCTATACCTAAGGGGAAACATTGTGGAAATTTGTTTGTTGGAAACCTAAGAAAATGGAGAAGTTGGTTCGAGTCTTCATTCCCCTAGGCCAAGGCATTATTATTCAAAATGTTAGAGTAGGAAACGACCAGACCCGGTCTTGTCATTGGTGTGATTATTTAGAAAAAAATTGTAGATCGTACAAAGCTTGAAGTGGCATGAATGTTGACATGAATATAATCACGAGACTTTTGTTATAATATCTTCAATCCCCTAGTTTGCATGTTCGCCAAATTCATCCATTGAATCTTTTATTTTTTTTGTCACTTTCAAATATTAAAACCCCCATGAACATGGGCTACATTATCCAAAACTTATTTGGTGAAAATTTCTAGGTTTTTGTCAATGGGTGGATTTCACTTTCAACAAGTGTTGCATGGCAGCGTAGTCCCTGCCGGGTTGAATTGAGAATAAATGTATAGGCACGGGGAAAAAGTAGTGGAGGCAGATGGAAACTGCAGTGGAGATGTGGAAAGCAACATGAAGCACAGGTGGTATCCATGCAGTAAATGACATGTGGCCTCTAGAGTCCCATTTATTTTTTGAAACTATATAATCTATTTTGCTATGTTCAAAATTTATGTCTATTTTGTCTCTATATGTGTGAGGACAAAAAAAGTTATATTCAAATTAAATAAACACAATTTCTTGACATTCAACATAGTGGAAGATAAAATTTATGGCGACATAAATATAAAAGGAGATAAAAAACAATTTTATTTGAAATATATCAAAAAATAATATTGTCTGTTACATATTCCTAGAAATTTAAATGCGTTTGTCATATAGATTGGGATTGGGGCTCCCACAGACCATAAGAGAAATATGTACAAGAAATAGGATTGTGGAAAGAAGAAGTGGGTGACGGTAGAGTGTAATACTTGAAAAGAATAAATTGAAAGGTATTAGTCTTTGGCTAGACATTTCTATTTAAAAAAGTGGAATAACTGGATTTATAAACAAAGCAGGATGTGATCAGTATAGACTTACAGTGATGGTACATATCACCCCTTTTTCTATTTGCTTTCTAATGCCTTTTTATTGTTGTCGTCGACGACTACTAGAATCGTCACAACTGCCTGTTGCCTTTCTTCGATGACCTGCTTCAATTCCCTTTCGATCCATTCTTCAATGTAGCTTCTCAAGGGGGTGACGTTGATCTCATTCTGGATTTTTATGTTGAAAAGTTCCTTTTCTAATTCCCTTAGATCGATAGAAAGATTACGCAGAACCTGATCAATTTCTTCATTCTATACCGAATAGTCGACTAGCCAATTGTCAATGCCATCTTCACCATATTCAAGGATGCTGTAAAACTTTTCCAAAGACAACGCCTTAAAAATATCAATCTGTTTATCAAAGGCTTGCTTAGTTAAGGGAAAGGAGTTGACGATTAAGTTGGGGTCTTGGAAGTCGTTGGTCCTTCCAACTAAGTCTATTTTGGTAATATTTGTGAATACTTTTTCTTTCGTTGATATGGCTTGTTCACATGACTGGACAATGAGATGTAGGTTCTTCACTTTCTCTTTCCAGAATGCATTTAATTGAGTGATCCGGTTTTTGGATGGGAGATCTTTTTGTCTTCTTCTCGTTTCTGTCATGTTTTTAACAATGGTGCCAAAAGGAAGGATTGTGTCTAAATATAAATGTTCTTCATTTTTTAAATCCGCATGCAAATGTTTGAGAAAATTATGTGCCCTCATTCCAAGGGAAGCCATGGTTTGTGATGTTTCACATGCCTCAACAACCAGTTCCATTATTTTCTTGATATTATTCTCCACATATCCTCTACATGATGCGAGGAGGCTGGAGGATCCTTTTAACTTGGCTACAGGGGTGGCAGGTATGGCTATTGCTAAAGGACTGACAAGCAATGGCATAGGAATCAAAGCTTCCTAAAATTCCTTGACCCGATCCTTCAGTCTGGCATTCTCGGCCTCAACGCCTCCAATGGAATCATCAAGGGAATATCCGGTTGCTATGTGAAGTCGACAGATTTGGGACGGCCGCATGTTCACAAGGTTAAGCTCTGAATGAGATTTTCCTTTCTTATTTTTTACATCTCTCTTTTCAATAATTAATTTTTTAGATTCGCTGTCAAAACCAACACTCTGGAACACGAAGGATTCATCTTCGTAAAAAAATTTGGTATCAGCTATGTCCATTGGACAACTATTATGGATTGCGTCTCCGGGCTGATCAAGGTTGCAGAATATGCTATCCAGATCAGGCTCAAGTTCCATGTTCTCACTCTCAATTTTGGGCTCTTCCGCATGTCCTACAATTTTTTTTCTCTTCTTGTCCACAAGAAGCTTGTAATGTCCCCACTTTGGGACATTATCCCAGTGTAGAGATTTATGATGACCAGAGTGGCCAGATGGATGTTATAGCGAGTACAGGGGTATTTGAGAGGCATTGTGGGGTCCATCTTGCATTGATCATCATATTCCATCATTATGAGCCATTCCGCACAGGTTGGCTTTGGTTTCGTTGCATTCCGACGATTTCCAGGATTTTGACTATTTTGAGCTATAAGTCAATGGAATTCACTAAAGAGGTCATTTTGGGCACATTACTTGGAGGAACCTCTCAGTGTAATAGCTCATTGGAATCGGGAGGAGCAACAATACAGGATGGGATGGCTAGAAGTGACTTTCAGTGGCGAGGGAAGCCACAAGGAGAGATAAGGAGCTTTTCAAAGGTAAAAAGGTTAATTAATTAATTAAAGTGATTTAATTAATTAATTAAATATTAATAAAATGAAATTCACTTTGGAAGGACAAGGTGAGCCAAAAGTATAAAGGAAGGGCAGGGGCCTCTTCTCATTCATTCATGCATGTTTATCAATTTGATATCTGGCTTTAGCTAGTGAGCCCATCTCTTGGGGGTTTCGAGGGTTTTGACTTAACAAACCCTAGAGGACGATTCGGTGGTGAAAGATTCCACCTAGCTTGTCCCAAGATTGGTCTCGGAGATGCAATACTCTCCCACACCATTCTAGTCAGATCTACATTAGTGCAGGAGGTTTTACACAGCCACAGGCACATGAAGAGGAGGAGGGCGCACCATTGGGGGTTTCCAGCAAGGGGGCGCACCATCCTTGGAGAGAGATTCGCTGTAGGAGATTGGCAGGGACGTTGAGGATTCTATCACTTGGGTTTTCATTACAGGGCCTTGGACATCAGATCTAGTGCTTTCTAAGATAGTTTTATGGCTTAGATTATTTCTTAAGCAGTGGGGCGAATTGAAGAGAAGGAGGGCGTTTTTGAGATCCAGATCTAGTCTGTTTGGAGAGGTTACACTTCAGATCTGACCCTGAGACTTCAACTAGTGACTTGCAGTGCCCCGATCTATATTTCTGGAGAGTTTCAACGCATTTGGAGGCCTCCTTCAGTAAGGTCGAATTATCTAGGGCTTCAGTCATCCAGTGGGGCGCACCATTCAGTGGGGGATTTAAGATCTACAGAGATTGAGAGGGATCTTGGAGATTCGGGCACCTGGGTTGTTCTTACCATCTCCCAATCTATCAGTTTGCATATTTCTTAGGGTGATTGGACACTTTTGGCAGTAGGGCCGAGTTATTGAGGGTTTCAGCCTTCTGTTGGAGCATGACATTCTTCAGCTGGAGAGTTTGGCATTCAGATTTGCTTGTATTGATCTTCATTTCTTTTTCAGCCTTTGGAGGCATATTTTGTATTAGTAGGAGCATTTTTTAGCAGCTCTTATCTATTGTCTATCTTCTTGGCCATCTGTTGAGCATTCCAGATCGGCATCTCCATTGTAGCAGGTTCTTCTATTTTACAAATAAGAATATTTGAGATGTTTTGTCTTGTCTATCTTATTGCACATGGTTGAGGTATGTTCCATGGTTATCTCTTTCTGTTATTTGTTGCATACACACATGTAAACACATCTAAACAAATAGATCAACAAACTGTTTGACGAAATACCTCACTCAGAAAAAGTTTAAAAAGACACCAAAACCGTGATGATCCTTGCATAATGGCTTGGGATCATTACAAATCTTGTGAGAACTATCAATTTTAGGTCGAGGAGGGTCTTTATCTCCTCCTCCGTTTGAATAATTCTGAGTTGCTTTCTTGTTGTGGTGGGTCGTTGGAGCTATGCTCCAGGATGTTGTACTTTTGGGAGTGTTATCCGCCGATTGAACACTCTTCTCACTGGGGCCTTTTCCCTGTTGCTTGTATAATTCAATGGTGCTTTGCAGTGTGTCTAGGTCGTTGACATCAGAAGCAGGAGCATTGTCGCCAATGTCTCTGTTTTCTCTCAAGTGTTTCTTGAAAAAATAATTGTCAAGGCCAAGTGCTAGTAAATGTTCTAATTTTTTTTTTATTAGGGTCGAACCCTCTTAGGATTTCAACATATCTTAGGTTCAAGTTCTTGAAATGGGCTGCAAATTCGTCAATTTTGTTGATGTTCCTGAACACGAAGTCCCCAAATTTCCAAGGCAGAGGAATGAACTGTTTTTTTCTCTTCTCATGGAACAGATGCAACCCATAGTTGTATTTCCTTGCTAATTATGTAACAAACATTCTGTCCATAATGTGACATGGAAGGAGTGTAGGTTTTTCCTTGGAGCCAAAAATCCTTATCACACTGTAATTATCCATTCGTTCAAGTGACCCCTTCTTGTCCAAAAACCTGGTTGCTTGGTCAGATATGGGGGGAACATCTTCTCCTAACAATAAAACTTTGAAAACAGACACAAAGTTATTAAACACCTCATAAAAATAGTGGGAAGCCTTGTGCTTCCACAAGGCCTGGTACTAGAATGTTACTGGGTCAAATTCACAGTTTACCTTCTTGGACAGAGACAGTTTTGAAAAGTGGCAACAATGCGCTATCGCAAAAACCAAGTAGGATTACATATAAAATTTCTTCTCCTTTTTGAAGCTTGACAATTGGGAACATATTTCATGGGAAATTAGCTTCCCCCTATAAAAATGGCTTGTTCCTTTACTGTGAAATACAAAATATAAAGAACCATGCGGGAAATAGTTGTTGTGGATTCCTGTCTCGTTATTCTTGTAAATAGCCAGGCAATTTCCTGGAATGGATTTCTAAATGAACTAGCCTGCAAGCTTGTGATATCTTCAGGAACTTCCATTGGGTCTTCTAGGAACTCGGGCAAGAGGTCCAACCCGTTATTATGCTTTCTTAGGAACTGCTTGGAATATTCTCCTTTGAACGTCAATGTTGTCTCCAACAATCTTAACATCTAGCGAAAGACATGAGGTGACAAAGAAACAGAAGAGTGGTCCCACAATGGAATAATTATTTGGCCTGAAATATATTTATCGACGCACCAAGAGACCAACTCCTTACAGTGAAAAACTTCAGGGACACAACCTACACGAGCAATCCCATAGGTCCAAATTATTTCGTTCTGGGCGGAGGGGATGAGTAATAAAAATATGCCCTAGACCACTAAAAGTTATGGTCCTCGTGCCTGAAGATGTTCACTGTATCTCCATAGAACTGTTGTCGAGCTGGTGCCATAAGTTTATGAGAAAGTCTGTTTTCTCCAGACGATGGTTGAAATGAACAATTGGAGGGGATAATATAACCCTCCACACATGTTGTCTCAATGCTTATGAATGGGAAACCTCCTCGAGCCTTTCACTCATTAATGACAATCTCTATGGGTGTTGCATGATGAGCTGTTAGTAGTAAAGATTACTTCTTACATACTTAGAAGTGTGAAGGTGGAGGGTACGACAAAGAGAAATTAAGGATTAGATGTTTCGTGAACGTGGCAACCCGACGACGTGCGAACGACATTCCATGATTTTGAAATCAACACTCGGAAGGGATAATATAACCCTCCACAAATCTTGGTTTAATGTGTATTAATGGGAGATATGCTCTCTAGACTTTCGCGTCTCAATGACAATCTATACGGTTCTTGCACAATGAGTTGTTAGCATTAAAGCTTAGTAATTGCATATTTAGAAACAAGACCTTATATATATATATATATATATATATATATATATATATATATATATNATAGACAAGTGCGAAGGTGACAGAGACGGGGAAGAGAAAGCAAGGAATGACCAGGTATGAAAAGAGGTCGGACGAGATTCAAAATAGGGTTACGGGGGATACTCAGGAGAGGTGAGTGTCCAACGATCAAATTTTATTTCTTGGAATTTTTTACTGCAAAACGTGTAAAACGGAAGAGAGCATGATGGGGTAGTTCAACGGCCGGTTTGTATATTTGCAAAATTCCGGGAAAGTGGCTAAGTATGGAATAGGGAAACGGTTAGTCAGACTCGTTTTAGGAATTAAGGATTGAAGATTTCATGAACAGGCCAACCCGACGATGAGTGAACGACATTTCATGATGTTTGAAATTAACACTCGAAAGGGATAATATAACCCTCCATAAATTTTGGTTTAATGCGTATTAATGGGAGATCTCCTCAAATCATGGTTTAACATTATAGCTTGCTAATTGCATACTTAGAAATAAGACCTTATACACACACACACACACACACATAATATGTATATACAATATTGTTTATTATAAATAAGACTCTTTTATATATACATATGTATGAACATCGGTCGGGCTTGAAAGTAGGGTTGCAAGCGATAGGGAGGAGAGGTGAGCACTCGACGGTCAAATTATATGTCTTTATAATATATATATGTGTGTGTGTTTTTCTAAACAATTTTTTATTATAAACAAGTGCAAAGATGACGGGGATGATATCTATATATATGTGTGTGTGTGTGTGTGTGTAAACAATCATTTTTATTATAAATAAGACTCTTTTATATATACATAAGTATGAAAAACGGTCAAATGGGCTTGAAAGTAGGGTTGCAAGCGATACAGAGGAGAGGTGAGAGCCCGACGGTCAAATTATATGTCTTTATAATATATATATATATATATATATATATATATATATATATATATATATATATATATATATATATATATATATATAT
>ML822158.1:0-19807 GCA_009831015.1 Picea engelmannii | reverse complement strand
ACTTACATTGGGGTGACTGGATCTTTGTAGATTATACTGTAGCCTTTCTACAAAGTCCTCCAGATTTTCATCCTCTTTCTGCATCATCTTAAATAGCTCCTCCCTCTTTTCTCTTGTTCGGCAATAGTCCTGGTATTTATTCAAGAATTTCCGTTTCATTTGGTCCCAAGTTGTGATTACATGGTCTCCAAGACTTATGAACCATCTTAGTGCATTTCCTTTTAATGTTGTTGGAAATAGCTTTAATTTTTGAGCATTGGAAACGTAATCATAACTTCTGCATAATATATCAAACTCAAAAAGGAATTCATCAGGATCTTCTGAAGACAAACCATGAAAATTAGGTAGTGCTGAGAGTGGAATGTTCTTCATGGGGGCTACCCCTCTAGGAAGATCACCAATAGGAAATCCTAATGTGGAGAAAGAGTTTTCATCATTTACCTCTCCTTCAGGACCTGCCTGTTCTTCATGATGCAATTCTTCATTGTACTCATCCATGTTTTCTTTTGTCTTCTCCCCTGCTGCGCTTGCTCTGTCCTCAATGTTTTTTGCTGGTTTCTGGACTGTCTCAGGACTCCAAACTTCTTTCCCTGCTTCAAAGTTGGCTTGAAATGAAGGCTGGGATTTTTGTTTCCGAAGGTTTGGTCGTTGAGCAGCAGATTCAGAATTTGATATAATCTCGTCAATATAAGTCTTTCTTCCTCCTCTTCCTCTTCCCCTTCCACCTGTAGGGTCAGTGTCTTTGGGGTCTCCACGTCCTCTCATGCAATCTTTGTATCTGAAAAATCATAAGTGCTTTCGAAATCTACAATTACCTTCCCCGACAACGACGCCAAAATGTTGGTCACTTTAATTGCTTATTAGCTAAACAATCAAGTGCTACATAAATTGTCAACCCAGGGAAGTCTGTTATTTCAAAGGTAACCACGAACTATATATGCTCAATCTCAAAAGCAATCTAGAGTTGTAGTAAAAACATATCAATCACACTTTGCTTTGAACAAACCGAAGTTCTAACTTGAATTATAGGGAAGCAACCTACCTATTGTAGAGCTTAAAGGAATGATTAATTGAGGAATCCTGGATTAAAATAACAACAAGATGCTGCAACGGGGAAGACCAACTATTCTGTAACCAGAGAACAGGACCCTAATTCCCAAGAAGGAATCTTCAACACCTGTTTCCGATCATCACACTTCATGAACTCATTGCTTGACTGAAACAATTGACACACGTTGAAGACTAACTAATTCTTAACAGAGAACAAGACCCTAATTCCCAAGCAGGAACCTTCAGCACCAGTCTCTGATTAGCACACTCATTAAAATAATTGAAGGCTAACTATCTCTAACAGAGAACATGACCCTAATTCCCAAGTAGGAACCTTCAACACCAGTCTCTGATTAGCACACTCATTAAAATAATTTGAAGGCTAACTATCTCTTAACAGAGAACATGACCCTAATTCCCAAGCAGGAACCTTCAGCACCAGTCTCTGATTAGCACACTCATTAAAATAATTGAAGGCTAACTATCTCTAACAGAGAACAGGACCCTAATTCCCAAGCAGGAACCTTCAACACCAGTCTCTGATTAGCACACTCATTAAAATAATTGAAGGCTAACTATCTCTAACAGAGAACATGACCCTAATTCCCAAGCAGGAACCTTCAACACCAGTCTCTGATTATCAAGCTTTCATAAATCCACCAAGCAAGGTTGCTAACTAGAATGCTTAACAGTTACTCAAACATGAATCATATGAAAACAATGTAGCAACAAGACAGAGTTCAATAAAGTAGTGTTTCAGCAAAACATATTTTACTCAAAGCATAAACATAAATAATACTAGCACACTATAAAGCTAATGGGTGAATCTTGTGAAGAAGGTGGGCCCTCCCTTCTCACAAGATTCCCCTAAAAAAAAAAGGCTAGAGAGAAATGCTCAGAACAGTCTTTTATTCATCTGTCAATGTATCATATTACAATCTGAAATGAAGTACGTCCTTCTCTGTAAAACCTTCTTAGTAAAAAAGCTGAAGACCATCGAATGATGATTTCCTCTTATTTAAAGAGGAGAATCCATTTGATACAATTGATTAACAAATTACAGGTGTATAAATGAGTCCTATTCTTAGTCAGATCGACTTTCTAAACTGGAATAGGATACCCTAGTCTCTCGCAATAGAATGCTATTACAAGTGCTGAGTGAGGTGTTCCTGTGGTGGCTGGAGTAACAACTTCTTTCTTTGTCTTCTTGTTACGACTGTTGTATGCTATTTCAACATCGCGAATCGCGGGCTGTTTCAGCCACGAGATTTGCGTTCTAACTATTTCGGCAACTTGGTCTCATACATGCTAGCTCGAGGTGCGGCTGTGGTCAATGTAACAGCTTGTGTTACTGTTTCATCATCGTTGACCACAGACTGTGTAACAACTTCTTATGTGTGAGTTTCAACATCGTTGACCACAGACTGTGTAGCAGCTTCTTTTATGTGAGTTTCAACATTGTTGACCACGGACTGTGTAACAACTTCTTTTGTGTGAGTTTCAGCATCGTTGACCACGGACTGTGTAACAACTTCTTCTGTGTGAGTTTCAGCATCGTTGACCACAGACTGTGTAACAACTTCTTTTGTGTGAGTTTCAGCATCGTTGACCACAGACTGTGTAACAGCTTCTTCTGTGTGAGTTGTTGTTTCAGCCACGGGGTTGCGTGCTTTTACTGTTTCAGCAACGAGCCTCAATGCTAATCTGCAGTCCGAACTGTTTCAACACTTATACATTTCTGATCAATAGTTAAGTACGAGAGTAATGTAAAATTATATGCAAAATAGATTAAACATATAGTAAAGAGAAGAGACGTTGTATACCTTTGGAAAGATAGGGTAAAGTGATAAATGAGTTTAAATGTGAGTGAAACAAGAGTGTAATGGTGGCAAAAAGTGTGGGCAAAAAGGTACATTGTGTGGTCCTAATAGGTGCCAACCAGTCGACACACAAAAGAGATTGCATCATTCTTGAAATGAATACATGGAAAGGATAACACTCTTCTCCACAAGTCTTGGTTTAATTCGTATTAATGACAAATCTTCTCCGGCCTTCTGGAAATTAATGACAATCTTAACGGTTCCTGCACGATGAGCTACTAGAATTAAATCTTAATAATTGCATATCTAGAAAGAAGTGTGAAGGTGGCAGGGATGGAAAAGAGCGATTAAGCATTGTACATTTCATCCACCCGCCAACCTGCGAAAGTGATTTCAAGAAATGGCCAAGTATGGAAAGCAATCCGGTGGGCTTCAAAAATAGGGTCACAAGATATACTTAGGAGACGTGAGGGACCGATGGTTAAATTGTATGTTTCTGAACTTTTGATTGCATAATGTGTAACACAGAACAAGGCACAATGATGGATTTTGACGGTCAATTTGTATATCGCGGAATTTCGGGTGTTGTTTGTAGGTAGCGGAACCATAGAAGCGCAATGTCGAGCAAGCCTGACCAGGAACCGACGATGGTAATAGTGGCCAAGTATGCAATGGGTAAGTGGTTGGTCGGACTCGTGATATAAAAGAATGAGACATACTCAGAACAAGAAATATTGACAGGCTTGAAAACAAAGCCACAAGCTCTACTTAGGAGACGTGAGGGCCCGATGGTCAAATTGTATCTATCCCAACTGTTGATTGCAAAATTCGTAACATGGAACAAGAGACAATGACGGATTTCGACGGTCAATTTGGATATTGTGGAACTTCGGGTGCTGTATATAAAAGCACAAGACATTCGAAAAAATGACACATTCGGAAAAACGACCAAGTAACCAAAAAGGGAAAGCAAACGAGAAAAAGGGGAATTGGTTTGCTAATTTGTAGATCGGGGAAGTTCGGGTGTTGTTTGCAGGCGACAGAACAATGGACACACAATGTTGAACCCCCTTATCTGGGAACCCGTGGTCCAAAAATTTTGCTCAATATGAAACATGGAAGTGGTCGTTCGGGCTCGTGATATAAAAGTATCAATGGAAATCTGAAGACATGAATTTTCCAACTCTCGCACCTAGACATTTTCCAAAAAATGACTAAGTAACCAGAAAGGGAAAGCAGAGGGCAAAAAGAAAGGGGATGGCAATTTTCAGAAGTGGGAATTGGTGTAAGAAAGCCCCATTGATGGTCTTAACAGTAACTATGAAGTGCATTAAACATGTGAACATGTTCTTTAATCGAGGAATAGACAAAGCGAGCCATGCTTATAGTTTCCAGGAATCTGTGTTTGTATAAGAGAAGCATCGAAAATACACAAGAAAAACAATTTTGGGATGTTTAAGTAAATTTATTGTACCATCAACTTGACCGCAAGTATAACAAAGGCAAATTTGAATTTTAATGTCTTGTCGTTGATATGATATTTCCATTGGACTTCACATAGTATATATCCTTTTATTTCAAATTATTCCTGGAGATGAATTTTGCTAAATTCATTGATCAAGGAAAAGTGCTAAAATGAGCCACATACTACATTTGCGTCATAGAACTTATATTAAAAGGCAAGGCATGTCCTGTATATTATTTAAGATCATAGAAAAACTGCCAAGATCCTTAATGTATTATTAATTTTCCATAACGAAGACTACAACCAAGAACCAAGTAAACACCAATTGTATTGAAAGTCGAGGCACAAGGCAACACATGAACATAGAAGGCACCAAGCAAGATCCCACAAGGTTCCATAGAGCAATACATATCGACCTTTGCATCAAACAATTTGATATATATAAAAAACACATGTGACATTGGTTTTCTCTTACATATGGTATATGCTCCCATGAGAAAATAACCGGGGCCATGGGATATGAATAAAAGTCTGCCAAACACAAGACAACACAAAACCAATGGAGCTTCGCCATTGTACCCTATCTATAACCAAACCTCAAAATGGGGAACAATAAACTTGTCGATTACTATTTTACCATGAAGCAAGATCACTATGGACATTTTCTTCTGATAGTGCCATGTTCTATCACTACCATTTTTAACAATGCCAAATTTCCAATATTATTGGAAATGCCTGATGGTTCTGCCTAGAGGAGCAAGCTATTTCGACGGTTCAAAGGACGGACCTGAGTTATTTACAGTTGGATACTTTGTATGGGGTTTTTCCTCATGCTTCTGATTTCTGGACTGAACAATCTTATGCGCTTGTACATGACCAATAACTGCCCCTGAAGCTCATGTTTCAATCCATGTTGAGTCCTTTTTTTTCATTTAGGGCATCGGGAAAATGAAGATACCATACCATAAATGTATAATTGGAGATCATCTTTTTTTTTATTTGGGTACCCAAAAAAAATGCAGAAATCTTGCCATGGCTATATAGTTGGAAAACATTTTTCCAATTTGGGCACCCAAAAAGGTGTAGACTCCTCCAACAAAGCCACAACCAGCTACCATTTTTTTTTTCATTTGTACACCCCAACAAATATGCAAAATTCTTACTGGGAGATGCAAAAAAACATGAAAATAACAACATCGATTGCATTTGTAGTTAGATTATCCTTGTTGTTTCAAGTGCACTAAAAGAGACAAAATCTCTGGAAAGAAAAGTTTACAGCCGTAGATGTAAACTCTGAACAACTCGGGTCCAACGAACATTCATCTGGGTGTTGAAGAAAAATTACAGACACGCATGAGATTTTTTCGTTTCCTGCCAAAGCTTGATATGATTATTATTTATTTTTTTCAGCCGATATGCAATATTGCATTGTCCTCATTTAAGGTAAATTTGTTATGTATCTGAAAGTCACACATCATGTAGTCATTGTTTGCCTTTTTCTGTAGGTATGCTTCATATGAAAATTCTGCTAACCCAGGAAACACATCTTGTAACATAGGTTGTCTAATTGTACAATGTACGATTCTGTTTCCCACGGTTAGGATGGCAACATTGAGGAAATGTGTATATATGTAAGGGCATTTTTTACTGCATCGCAAACAATCAATTGTATCATCACTTATGAAAGCAAAAGCAGAAGCAGAAGCAAGAGAGTTGCATTTGGCACATACAAGCTCGAAGGGATTCGAGTACGCATTCGCTGCAACCAAAACACCCTCAACCTAGGCACGCGAGCATAGTAGTTAATATATTGAATAATATAATATACAACTGCACAAAAACAAAAAAAAGAAAAACTGTAGAAAATTGATGAAGGCGATTTGTATGAGAAAAGTAAGGATGAAATTGTAGATGTATACACACAACAGTTGTAGAGCTAGTTAGTTTCTTGAGATCCTGCACTAAGTTTGTTCGCAATTCTGTTACAAATGTTGCTTGGGTTGTGTGAAAGATCCTTTCTTTAACATGTTTTTTTTTTTTTATATTTTTGAAGAGCATAAGTGGAAATTTCCCTGTATGTAATTGTTGTTCCATTGAGGAAAACAAATTTGAATAGGTGTCGAACAATTGCAGCTACAACATGGAACAGTGCATTAGTTGTGTAACATAACCGAGATACATAGACATGTGAAAGTAAAGGACAAAACTGGATATGGAGAACGGTACCATTGCCTTGCCATTGTCTGACTCTCCATCTTTTATATGGAGAATGTGTTGTGAGACAAGTTTTCTCGCGAGTGTGACAACTGCACCAATGGTTCTGATTGGGTAAATGTCGTTGCTCTGTGCAAGTTGGTTGATAGTTGTGTCTAGGATGAAACGATATTCTGAACAAATAGTGGGAATTGTTTCCACAATACTTGTTTCATTGAGTGATACAATCTGATCACAATCACCATGGTCATATACTGTTTTGGGCAATATATTAAAATTTGTAATGGATATCCCATTACCTGGCAATATCTTTTCTGCATGTTTTTGGACAAGTTGTGTGGGAATAGTCAGTGTGACTGTCATCAGGGCCTCCTTGTCTGTCATGTCAGCACACATAATGGATCTAGTTTTGTTTTCCTTATTCAAGTAGGTGCTATAGACGACCATTATGTCCCCGATGAACACTTGTCTAGTTCGACGGTTGTTCAAGCCCTCTATTGATAGTATTTTGGGTGTTACAAGTTTAGACCTGGTGACATTTTTTGAACAGGAAAAGTAATGCGAATGGTAGTCTGCATTATTTTTTTGTTTTCCTTTTTCCTGGCATAAATTTACAAGTAGAGGCACAACTTGGATGAATTATGGAGCCAGAGTTTTGCAACCACAACTCTTAGTCTGCGGAACTTGAGCTATGTTCAGTGTCTCGCTTGCGCTTGTTGATACTTCTTGTGAACTACAAAGTATGTGTTGCAGATGACATCAACATATTCACCATGGCATAGATGAATAAATAGTCGAGGATATTTGTTTGGTAAACATATGAGGAACATAATGGATGCATCTTTGCCTTTGGTCTTGTTGGTTTGTTGATGTTTGCGATGATTGACTACTCATGGCCATGTCACTAGTCCAAATTTTTTTGATGCCAGCATGTGTAGATGAACATCGAAAGGACTAAATAAGCATATGCATTGTATATTGTCCATTATTGTTCTGGATGTCACATACATGATCGAAGGAGATGGAATACGAAATAGGGTGTCAAGGGATACTCATGAAACATGAGGACCTGACGGTCAAATTGTATACCTCGGATTTTTTGACTGCAAAAATGTGTAACAGTAAATAGGGCATGATGAGGGGGTACGACGACCAATCTGTATATCGTGGAACCTCTGAAGCCAGAGGTGCAATATTGAACCCGCCAGCCTGGGAACCCGCAATTGAAAAAGTGGCTAAGTATGGAATGAGGTAGAAGCATGACTATAAATGTGAACCCGTGAGTCTGCCAACCCGCACACCTAGACATTTTCAGAAAGATGACTAAGAAAAGAAACCAGAAAGAAAAAGTAGACGAGAAAAGTTAAGTATAGAAGAGGGGAAAAAAGGGATAATAGAAAGTGGAAAAATTAGAAACATGGAGGGAAATGTTTGGAATCGGGAAGTCTCAACAAAGGCCCATTGTTGCCAAATCATCATTTTCTAGTCCAATATTATATGCCCCCACCCGTTTTGTATGTTTGATTTACTAGCATAGTTGGTATACCTTTTCAAAGATTGTACCACAGCCGCCTGTCCCGTGGCATATAAGAATTCATCTTCTTGTCTAGCCAATCTGTTTCTTTCAATGTAGCAACACCGAACATACAATGGACATGAAGGTAAGTTAGTATGCAGAAAGACATGTCAAATAAAGAAATACAGTTCTATTTATTTCAATGTAGCAGCAAAGAAAATACAATTCACACGAGAATAAGTTACTATGTAGAAAGATACGTAGTATCTACATACTGTAAAAAAGGCGCAAAGCAGTAGAACAAGTAGATCAAATGCACAGAAAATAAATGAAATACTAAACACTGGAATATGAAATAAGAGTAGAGGTATGCACCTCTGTAACTCCTCCTCTACATTCACGGAAAAGAGTCCATCGTCCTCTCTAGCCACTCTGTTTGTTTAAATGTAGCAATGCAGGAAAAATACAATGGACATGAAGGAAGTTAGTATGCATGAAGACATGTAAAAAAAAATAAACAGAGTTCGAATTTTTTCAATGTAGAAACACAGGAAATACAAAGGACATGAAGATAAGTTACTATGTAGGAAGGTACACAATATCTACATACAATAAATTAGGTGAACACATATACAGACAATAAATGAAATACAAAACAACGAAATATGAAATTAAAATACAAGCATGTACCTTTGTATTTCCTCTTCCACTGTTGTAGTTAAGACTCCTTCATTTTCTCCAGCTATTCTATTTGTTTGAATGTGGGAACACACAAAATACAATGAACATGAATGGAAGCTAGTATGCAACAGAGAACAAGTAATATGTACATACACTAAATGAGAATCAACAAATAGAATAAAAGATAGTTAGAAACATCAACCTTTGCTTTTCTCCATCCATGGTTGTAATTATGTAAAGTTTTTTCCCGCCCAAAATATATTACAAGCCACAAAATATTAAGAAATTACATGGCCATAGTTAAATGATTTTGGTTTTCTGTAACAAAGTATTCAGATATGCTTCGAGACATGGAAATATAATTTTGCAGTATCTTTGGTGTACATATCATATTTCAAGTAAAAGACAAATTGTATCGTGGTCACACTAGTCTGTGTAGAGGATAAAAAGGTTGTATTGTGATATGGGCACATTTCACCATATACGGTTAATAAGTGTGTTTTGCAGATGTTTTATCTTAAGAAAAAGACAACAAACATTGTAATTGCACATGTAGTTATCCAATCATTTCCTATGCCACTATTTTGTATCATGTCAACACTGAAGTATCCCAGAATGATAATGGTTTCGTCCAAATGTAAATGGTGTGATGCATTTCAAAACACATTGATTGTGCTAGCAATGTTGCACGCCAAACAACATAGAAACTGAATACTGCAATTTGCAATCCACGAAACACCACTCTTGGTAGAACCATTTCAGTATCCTTTTCTTCTACAAAAACATTTTAAAAAGACATGTAGGTATGGTCGAGAACTAGGAAAAATAATTGGAGCAAAATTTAACAGCAGGACAGGCGGGCACGGAACATGCGCTAGATCTCGACTTTGCCAGACACGACAAACAACAGAACCGCAGGTCCACTCGCGGGTGCAGGACCTGAACACTGCAAAGTGCAAAAAAAAACCAGCTCCAACTGCCGGCGCAGGACCCCAACCCTGCAAACTCGAAGTAAACAAAAGAAAACAACAAGAAAAATACCAGCGAGCAAGCAAGAACATGCCCAGCTACAACCCGAGGGCCTCAAACTCATAAACTTGAGCCAAACAACAACAAGCAACAACCGACGAACCAACAAACCAACGAACAAGTAAAAACCATTGAACCAGTAAACACCATATGTATCTCCAACAATTACCAAACTGCAGCCCAAGCACATAAGGAACCAGAAACATATGACAATCATTCTAGTAGAAATAATCAAACATTCGTACTTGCAAACTGCAAACAATGAACAATAAAGAACGAATAGAAATGAAATTATGGCATCGAAACTTACTCCGAAACGATGAACGATAGAAGCGCAGGTCAAATTGTGGGTGAAACACCTGAACCCTGCAAAGTAAAAAAAAAACTAGATCCAACTACGAATGCAGGACCCCAACGCTGCAAAGTTGAAGTAAACAAAAGAAAACAACAAGCACCAACATGTCCAACCGCATGCATAGGTCCCCAACCTTGCAAAGTTGAACCAAACAACAACAAGCAACAACCGGCGAATCAACGAACAAAAAGCACCCACCGAACCAGTAAACAATGTATATAGCTTCAACGATGACCAAATTGCATCCCAAGCATAGAAGAAGTATGAAACATACAATTCCTATTCAACTGGCGGTGGACAACAATATTTTCCAAATTCACTGCAACATTGTATGGACAAATTCGAGGAAAAATGTACTCTGAGAAGCCTATTTAGGTAAACACTTAAGGTTGTCAGGCTATCTAAGGGCCTTGCGGTATGCAAACATTTAAGATGTTAGGCCTGTTTCAGGACCTCGTGCTATGTAAACATTTAAGTTGTCAGGCCTATTCAAGCACCTCAAAAAAAGTGTCAATGCTCTAAACCTTCGGTATGTAAACATTTCAATACAAATACAAAGGACTAATAATAATAATAATAATAAAAGGACATATTAATATGTGATCGCTATAGTCCCTCTACGCATTCGACAGGGACTAATAATAAAAAAACATTAAAAAACAACTTCCATGCTCAGAACTTTCGGTATGTAAACATTTTAGTAAAAATGTAATAACAATTAAAAAGGAGCGTCTAAGATCAAAACTTTGGATATGTACACATTTACAACATTGGGAACAACAAAGCTAGCAATAAGACCTCCAATATATTCTCCAATGAGACGGTGACATATAAGTCTTTTTTTTTTATATAAAAAATAATGTTTTTAGTACGAACAACACAGATGATGCGAAAATTTATAGTCAAAGGACATATTAATATGAAGTCAACGAATTATCGATCGTTATAGTCCCTATGCGCCTTCGGTAGGGACTAATAAATAAGTGTAAATAAGTGGGTTAGACTGAGTTTCCCTCTTTTTGAGGGAGTGCGTAGTGAATCTCTATATATACCTTACTCTTAAGGTTTGAAATAATTTCATGAATAATCAAAACAAAATTGACACATTTTAAAAATTTATTGCCACTTGTTATGGTTCATCCCACCCTTCTAAATCATCAAAGTAAAAACTTGAAGAAAGAGAAATCACATCTTACCATTTTGCTTCTGAGTTGTTGGAAGTGACGAACTTTTCTCGTAACTACTTTTCTTCGCTCTACAAGTTCCAATTTGTAAAGTGGAGGTATTTATAATAAAAAAAATTATCGGTTTTTACAATGTAGGAGAGATTTTTAGATTAATGTGTTTTGAAAGAACACTTTACTTATCATCAATATATATATATATATATATATATATATATATATATATAGAAAATACGTTTCTTCAATTTGATATTTAGTTATTTGAAAGAGTGAATATTTCTTACAATATTTTTTACTAATATTTTTTTTTTAAATCAAAATCAAAATTTATATTCATTCAAAAACCAAGGACGTCGAGGCTAGCAACAAATACATTGAATAGAGTTTATGAGACTTGCATAAATTGGACATAGTTCTAGATTAGCATATAAAGACAAAAAAGTCTCTTCAAATAGGAATTCCAAGTTTTTCTACAAGTAGCATCTCTGACATATTGACACAAAATATATAATACTTGAAAAAACATTCAAACTAATGACAAAGATGAACAATTCCTTCTTCTTTTTACCCATCGCCAGAATGAGGGGAGCTTGGACCTTCGATCTCGACATGATCCTATAGCGGGTGAACTGTTTTGTCTTCCTTTACCTTGCTTGAAGCAAATTCTTAGTACCATGGTTGTTAAAGGAAATGGAGAGAGATTCCACACGATGATAAATGATCAGATTGCGAAGTCTATTACACTATGTCTCTAGTGAATCAATTTGATGTTTCTGTAGCAAGAGAAGGCTCATAATGTTGGCATTATGGGTGGTGTTGGCCTGTTGTTTCTATTAATGCATTGTTGTTAGCCCGACTAATGTCCTCATGCCTATTAAGGACTCATCGAATTTCCCTTGCATCTTCGTTGTCCATGAAAACCTATCCACATCCTTAATAGAGGAAAAATCGAAAGACTCGACAAACAAATTGAAATGAGAGAAGGTCAACAAACATAAGGACGTTATTGGCCTTGAAACTAAACCAAAATACCCTAAACTAGTGAAGGAAGGCCAATCCACAAGCCATAGAAGTAACATAACCCCCGAATTTATCCCAATCCAACAGTTCCAAGAATCAATAACAAAAAATCCATGAATATTGTTACCAAAGGAAGAAATCCAAAAAACCAAGACTTACATAGACAAAGAATTATGATAGAAGGAAAGTGCCAACATCAAGAGAAATCCACTGCTTAGAAACTTAGATCCCTAAGAAACACTCCATTATGAATATCACCCACCCGAAAATAGGAAGAACAAGCAACCACTTCCACACTAGAAGACAAAATGCCATGCCTAGGGAACACTGAAACCACCACTAGAGCCCCAAACCAACAATTTCCAAACTAAAAAACAAAAAATTCGCCCCAGCAAAGAACCGAGGATAGGCATTTTCCCACATTTCATAAACGAAATCATCTTTGCATGTTGAATAGCCATGAATGAAACCCGCCAAACCATAAGGAGATGTGAAACATACCACCTTGCATTGTCCTTTCCAAGGCTTGGGAAATTGTTGATCATTGTTGTTTGCATATCGGATATGATGCTAATTAATACCCACTAACAAATAAATCTAGGGGATTAAGCAATAACTAAGGTTCCCATTTTTAACTAGAGCCCCTAGGCTAAAGGAAGAAGAAACCTTAACCTGATGATCAACCTTTGCATTTAAGTCCATCTTGATATGGTAAAATGAGACCATTTCGAAATAAGATAGAACATAAGTGATTCGAGAGACAATGGATTTTAACGTGTTCCCCAGTGGTCTGGATAGGGAAATCATTGCTTTTATAATCAACATGGAGTCCCCGAAGACCAATAGGGACAAGAATCCTTCATCCTTGGCAATGGAAAGACCACACCACATCGAGTAAGCCTTTGTTAAATTATTCAATACATTCCCAAGCCCCTGGGCATAATGAACAATCTTATTTCCTTGGGGATCATGTAGACTCCCCTCCGCACCTGACACCCTTGGGTTATTCTTAGATGGAGCATCAAAAAATAGAGCAAAAGAGTGTTGTTGTAACCTCAAAGAGAGAAATTCATAGGGATCCATCTTGATTTTTCAAAGAGGGGAAGAACCAACTCTAAAAGAGGAAGAAGAGGAGGCGATTTGGCCCAATTTGAATTGCAACAACTAAACTTCCTCAAAACAATCCAACCCCCGATCTTGGACTTTGATTCTAGATTGTAGATATTTAGAGAGAAGATCATTGGCTTTGGAAGTTGTTTGCATCTATTTACCTTGAAGATCTTTTTATTCTTAACCAGTCAAATCTTCTAGCAGAGGAATTTTGGAAGAGCTACCCATATTCTTTTGAAGGATTGCTTGTTTTTGAAGGACACATGATGTACTTTGGCCCAATCCAAGAACATGATATCCTAGTAATGAGACCAACAAGTTTGATGGTTTAACCTAGCAAATGCATTCAACCAAACTTCTTTGGCATAACTACATTCATTGAACAAATGATAAGTTGATTCATCCACATTAACAGACGTAACACATTGTGAATGACACACCACTCTCTTTTTCTTCAGATTTCCTGCTGTGATAATTTTCCCATGAGCCAAGAACCAACAAAAAAATATCAATCTTTGGCAAACCATCACTACTCCATATATGCTTCCATAAATTTGATTGCTAGTGAAGTTGTGTCACTCCAAGCTGAAGAAGATACCCATTTTTTTTTCAACTATCTTTATTCATAAAAGTCAATTTTAATGAATATGATTTTAAAATTTTCTTTATTTTGCAAAAATATCAAGTATGCATAAGTTTCATATTTATTTATAAGAATCAATGTTTTTTTAAGTCTAAAACCTCCTTCTAATTTCTATTAATATATAAACACATAGTTATACAACCATTACCCGATGGAGGCTTGTCAACAAAGGAAACCAGACCTCCATTAGTGGTTGTCTTCAAAATTTCTAGAAGTCTTAAGCTTGTATTTTTTCCAAGTATAACAACAAAAAATAGATTGGACTACTAGTTTATGCCTATCTATACGAACAAAGAGAACAATAAATGCCATCAGAATTAAACCTGCCAACCCACACTCATGGGAGGATGAGTTTTCTTTGTAGACACCTCCAGAACCAGGTCAATGTCCTCGTTCTCCTCTCGAGCCTGCTCTTGTTACTGTGTCACATTATCAACCTCTATCAGGTTCCCACACGTGCCTACAAAACTAGTGGCGCCAACCCCCATTTAACCTTTTTCGTCCTCCTTTGTAGTGTTAGTGAAGTAATCTTCACCCCAAACACTGCCTCTAATTTTCCTTCAAAAATTCGAAGGGAATGGAGGATTTCCTATTGATCCTCTCTGGTTTTTTCTAGAGCTTGAGCTACCAACGTTTTTACAAGACAATAAGTTTCATCAATCCAAAAGTATTTAGTGTCCCTGGTCCTTGAGTAGATAGGTTCCTCTGCCGAATCCTTCACTTCCTTTAGTAACTCAACATCCAAAATCTGCTCCCTCTTAGCAATCATGGCGGCCTCCACCCCCTCGACCTCCCCCTTTGCCTTGTCCAAGCATTTTTCTTCATAATCTCGCTCGAACCTAGTTCATGACACCTAAGCACGCGACGATGACGCCAAACAAACTCCCCGTCTCCTTTTGTTGGTCTTTCCCTTCCCTCCCTTACTTTCTCTGTGTGCCATGACTGCCGCCCACCTCCACCAAAATTCCAATCTGTTGAAATCCTCAATCACCCATCAACCCCCTCTCTCATGAAGAGTGCCCAAATGAAGCTAAAAGCCCATCAAAAGGAGTCTCCCCTTCTTCACGTCACCCACTCATATAACCAGAGGAGAGGACCTTTGGTCCATCACCAACCTACTCACTCCACAACTACACCGATCCCTCTTCTTCACCCAAAATTACTTAAACCATTACTCCTCTACAGGGATAAAATCTCTACCACATCTCTGCTATTTTTTTACCCTCCCATCTAGCTCTTGCCCTTGCCCATGCTTAGGCAAGGCCTTAAAGCTCCACCCTTGCACATCATATCCATGCCCACCTCTTCCCACTAATTCATAAAATGATGAATTCTTTCTTGTGTAGCATCACCAAACATAAGCATTGAATTGCCCCCACTTACAACCCACGTCATTGCATTGTACTCCTTACCAACCCGGTTCACCATGCCCATTAATATTTCAACTCCACTTTAATATTTCAACTCCACTGCATGATAATGTACCCACTCTTCCTTGGATTTCTATCACCTATTAGCTACGGGAAACATTGGTTCAGAGCATCACATCCCCACCTATCTTCACCCCATCCGGATGATTATAAGAATCAATGTTACTAAACGAGATTTTAATTCTTTAAATTTATTGAAATAGTCGATGCGCATATATAGCTTAATTCTTTAATAAAATAATAAATAATAAAATTTACAAATATGGATGGGTCAAAGAGCACACCTACACGAAGTAGGTTTACGAAAAGGACAAGAGGGGTAAGGTATTCATAAGATATTTAAGTTATTTTGTGATGGAGAACATGCAACCATACAAAATGTTAATATTGCCACGTGTATAATAATTAAACTTGGTTGGGTGTGATTTTTTTAAAATAAAATATGTTCGTACAAGGAACCACGTTTTCATTGTAAAAAAATCTATGAAAACAGATTCAATGAAATAAAGTGAAATGATTATAATTACTGACCACTTCTACTCTTCAACTTGTTATGTTATTGTTAATTTCAATATTATATTATAGATTTCAGTTTAAATCTTTTATGATTTGGATATTTTGGGATATTATTTATTTAATTTTGTTAAAACAAAATTGTTGAATTGATACATTTAAATAGTTAAATATTTTTTTGTAGTTTTTAATAAATTAAATTTATTTATATATTTAAAAATACAATTTAACAATATAAAATTATGATTTTATCTCAATTTATATTATAAATTTTAATAAAAAATAACAAAAACATAAAATATTTAAACTACCACATATATCTTTTTCCCTTTTATATTCACCACATATATAAATTATTTTTATTTTATATTTTTTTCTATGTCTAAATATTAAATTATAATGCAAGATAGCATTATCCAAAACATAAAGGAGCACGTATGTATAAAGCAATGTCGGCTTTCATTATTTCAAGGACATCATTTCAAAAGAAAGATTCGCAATTCTCGTTCAAAGCCAAATATTTGGCATTCAATTATAATGTTCGAGATATTCGGCTATTCTCATTGACCAATAAAATACTTTAAAGCAAAATATTTGGCACTCAATTATAATGTTTGAAATTTTTCCGTAAGGTAATTATTTGTTTTGGTTTGTTTTATTTATTTGAAATCTTAATAATTTAAGAACAAATTTTTATAATCAAAATCCTTGTCATCGTAAAATGAGTGTTTTAAACAACAAACTTTTAGAATCAAAATTCTCGCTAATCAAGAAAAATTATAATTTTTGAAAAAAACACATTTAAAGATATTTATTTGAAAAAAAGGAATTATTTATCTATTTATTAAGTTATTCCGTAAAAACCATATTAAAATATATACTCCATTTTCTAATTAATGGACACATGGTTATGTTAAAATGTGATTTACCACTAGGGTGGCACATGGATCATTATCGATCCAGAGGAAAATGAGGAAACTTCTTTACATGGGATTGAGAAGAGCTACAAATAATCAAATTGAAGTTTTCGCTGTATTTCAATGTTTGATGATTATTAATGAAAAATAAAGCTCTAGCTTTATTTCAATGTTTGATGATTATTAATGAAAGATATTATAGAAGACTAATTATTATTGGGAATTCAAAATTGGTCATCAAATCTATATGCAAAAGCTTTGATAAAAACAATAGTGCTTTATTAAGAATTTTTGATAGAATTAACAATGAAATGGCAAGGTTTGAGAAGGCAAGATTCTTTCTTGTGCTTAGAGCATATAATTAGCAACCTGACAAATTGGTTAATGACACAAGGAGACTTGAGTGTGGTTCCTTTACATACAAAAATGGATTATCAAGGTTCCCAATTCCTTAATCACACGACACATAGTAGTTTAAATGTTGAAAAATGAGGTATTATGTTAATCACCCCTTCTAATCACAAGGTAGTTTGTTTAATGATTACTCCATGCATGTCGAACACATGGCACCTCAAACCTCATGTCAAGATACATCAAGCTCAATCGTTGGGTGTATGTGCCAAAGCTCATTCACACGTGATGTATTCAATGTAGTGAATCAATCAACCACCTCATCTCATAATTCTCAAAGCATGTGGGGTCATGGTCATGGTGTGTGGTGAATTGATGTTTGTTGTGCTTTACATGTTCATCCTTCAAATGCAATTTGGTAATTTTCTTGGCTCATAGATTCATCTTCTTCTTCTAAAGAGAAACTCCTAGGGGTTTTGGTTAGTTCATGTATATGATTTAAGCAATTCGGTGACTTAAGTAGAGTATTGTATACCTAGAATAGGAGGATTTAGTGGTTCAAGGATGCACAATAGTGATGGATTTAGTCATCCAGTTAATGGAATTCTTATTTTGAGTCGGATTTTCTTAGGTATGATTGGTGGACATGGTAGTAGTCTGACAAATTTGTTTTTATAGTAGGTGGGTTTGAGTCCTTCTTGGTGTGTAACTTGTAGTTTCACCAACTCTGGGTAAGTGTACTTCACTCTACATCTGATTATATTAAGCTTGAAACCAATGACAATTTGTTAAGTTGGAGACCAAAAGGAGGCAATCCTGATCGACTTCTGGGTTTGAGACTGGAAACATTGATGGCTCATAGACATGTAGGTCGATATCCAATTTGTGAGTGCGTAGAAATTAGATGAGTTCTTAGAGGTCATGAAGTGTATATATCAGGGAAAGGATACAAAATGGAGTATGTTGCATGGCAGAGTGAGATGGTGGTGACTAGGGTTCTATCCTAGTCATTCACACAATCCAAACCCCAACCCATCCTAGAGGCTAGGCCCTCAAATGGTCAACCTATTGTCCTTTGGTTACACCTCTAGCAACCCTTCCTCCATGACGATAGTTACAGCTTCGTTTCCGACCAGTTCTCCCTACTCTGACGACTTAGGGGACATAATGGTGGTGGCTCCATCTGTGGCGGTTTCATCTTCCTCACCTTCTTGTCTCGAGTAGTCTGTGGGAGCTTGCATAGACAATGGATGTAGATTCAACCCTCTTCCCTCTAATGGTAATTGAACAAAGGCTTCTTTCATTGATATTGTGAAGAATCTCTCATGTTCTCCCTGTCTTTTGGTTCAAGAGGCTTTAATGATAACTATTCCCATAGTGAAAGATGTTGTAGTCTAGGTATCCATTTACAATACCAATGGGCTTGTGTGCTACTTCAACATTCTTTGGACTCATTTGGTTGATCCACGCAAATGGATTTTGGACTTGTGGAAAACTAATTTAAATGAGGAGGCTTTCATTTATCCTTGTGCAAAGGGGTTCTTCATTGTTGAGTTCAACCTTGTAGAAGACATGGATTTGATTTTAAACTCTAGACCCTGGTTCTAAGGAAATTCAAGATTATGTATGAAATCATGGAATGCATCCTTCAACTTAATGATAGATACCCTTGCCTTGACTCCTATGTGGGTTCGACTTCTAAATTATCCCTTGCATTTTTGGGGTTCAGAGTCTCTTTGTGCCATTGACAAAGCCCTTGGAAAACACTATTACAAAATCTCTAAAACAAAGAAATGAAGCACCACTACATATGCCTAAATACATGTGGAAATGGAATTTAACAAAGGGTTTCGATAGAAATAAATTTGATAGGTGAAAAATTTCCTAGACTCAAAAGCTTGATTATGAACATGTTTCTTTCCATTGCAGAATTTGCTTTGAAATAGGGCATTTAGCAACAAACTTTCCAAAAGGGCAAAGGAATGTTAGGAAGTACTAGAGAAAATGAACCCCGTGGGTTGGAGCCAATGAAGAACATCAATTGATTAGCAAGAAAGATCCACATGAATTGGATCCTCCCATGGAAGAGCCAAAAGTGGATCCAAAGGAAATTAGAGACACACCAGTAGATTTAGAGAAAATCAGGGGTACTCCATCAAAAGAAGACCCTTCATCTTACCAAGGATCAAAACAACAAGGTATGGTGGAAGAGGAACCTGCTCTTCCTTCAAATCCAAATTAGAGTGTAGATCCTCTACTTAGTCTGCGAACTATGACAAGCTGGGTAGATTATGCTAAAGAATATGAGACACAAGAAGAGCAGGATCAAAAGAAGACCCTCCATCTTAGCAACGATCGACACAACAAGGTATGGTGGAAGAGGAACTTGCTCTTCCTTCAAATCCAAATTAGGATGTAGAGCCCCTACTTAGCATGTGAACTAAAGCGAGTTGGGTAGATTAGGATAAAGAATATGAGACACAAGAACAATTAGAACCCCCAATCAAGA